>VCCN01001195.1:1457647-1468511 GCA_006491835.1 Architeuthis dux
AAGACAACACAATATTGTTCCTTTCCTTATTATTAGTGCAGTTAATTCATTCCAAAATGTACTGTCTTGTTCAAGGTCTTATAATTTAATGTGGTTTTTTCTCAGCTTATACTTAGTTACATTAATTTGTACAGCAATACCTTAACCGTACTACATTAAAATCCTCACTATTCAAGGTTTTATTATAATTTAATGTGTTTTTGTTTTCAGCTTATACTTAGTTACATTAATTTGTACAGCAATACATCAAAATCAACAATAATCAAACCCACACTATTCAAGGTATTGCTGGATTATTTTCCATGGGAAAATTACATAACATTACTATCTTGAGTGTATTCAAGATACCTTTAGAAATGTCAATATCTGTTGTCTGGTTTTTACCAGACAACATACACACAATGAAAGTAATCTAGTCTCTCTGTAATTTCTAATTCAAGAACACAGTAGTGGCTAAATATGTAATGTTAAATAAAAAAACGAAAACAAGAAAAAGCAAAAACTATATGTAGCATTCAATTTAGACAGATAAAGAGGGTGGATAACCGAAACTCAGAAAAAAAAGAAAAAAGATTCAAAAGGCTTTTCATATTCATTTCAATCATAACGTCGAGAGATATTTTAGTTATGCCTGGTGCTTTCCACCAGTCTATTTATAACTTCTGGCTGTGAAATTAACATATTTAGTGAGTCACTCTTCCATAACAGTAAGTCCTGAGACTGAACACAGGTCAGCCAGTGTATACCAAATGAGTTGAGAGTTTTGAAGACCAGAAATGCAGCAATGGTAGCCATCTGACTTATTGATTGTAGTTGAAAGACAGACAACAATGAAGCTAAGTTGTACAGCCGGAAAGAAATGTGGTCATGGGATTGTTGTTTTTTTTAATCTCTTCTGCGAGTTCAAGTCTGAAATATGGCGGGCAACCCAGTTGAGTGGCAGAAGGAAAACGGACCTTCAAATTTTAACAAATTCAGACAAAGGTCTCAAACAGTAATCAAACTGTCAACGTAACGCTGACAGAGACTGCCTTTGTTGTAGCCTACACAGTGAAGAACCATTTGGAATGGGATGGTCAGTTGCTATATTCTTGGAGACGTTTCTGGACAAAAACTCGCAATAATGGCTATATGCAAATACTCTCAGTACACCGAAAAAAAAAGGAAATCAAAATGGCTTGAAATTTAAATATGGCCAAACCGAAAAGTTCATGGCTGAATGCTTTTTTAAAAAAGGCAAGATTTGTCAAATTTGGCCATCAACTTTATTTTGTAATTAAATAAGTTATATTCTTAATAAAATAAGTTTCTTTCTAGGACTTGTTTTTCATACTGCACAATATCAGTGGTGGCTTTTCTTAAGTTGAGACTTTTAAAAAACTTAAAATTAGGATACTTGAATTAATGAAAAAAACTTTACTTAATAAAATTGCTTTCGGCTTCTTATTGCCGATCCAGACATAAAAAAACGCCATTTTTTTTTTGTTAGTGATAATACTATTTTATGAGTTCCGTGTGTTTTTACGCACGCATTGTCTTGTCACAAAAAGGTGCTAGTAGCCACATAATTATAAAAAGTATCCTAAATTTATTCATCTTTTTCCATTCATAAAATACTGTATGTTACACAGGAAACTGGTTATTATAATAATAAAAAAGGCTAGGCAGTCATAATTCTCATATTCTAATGCATCTTATAACTGGCAGTGGAGATCGGTGGTTCTACACTATGGAGCTCAGGAGAGAATTTAAAACTGCCATTTTGGCCTTTAATGAACAACACATTTATTTATTGCCTCATTGAAAAAAGGAGTTTAATGCAGTCATTAAAAGTACCAGTCAAAACGTATTCAAATGTTATTTTTGTATCCACACCAGGAACACTGTCCCATGGCCCTCAAAACTCCAGTCACACCCCTATGAATGCTTCATGGCACACTTCGATTTGGGGGGAGGGGAGACACACACACAACAAAAAAAAACAAAAAAACAAAAAACAAAAAAAAAACGCTGGTATTGACAATGTTTACTGTCTTTCATCTATCGCCCGCCTTTGAAAATCGCCCATAACCACTCAATTTATTGTGGCTCAGTTATAACGCAGTTGGCTTTCTTGAACCCTAACATCCACCTGTATCAAAATATGTAAGGTTGGCAGGATGACACCTAATAATCTGTTCTTTAATTACAACAGATTTAATAGTAGAAGCACACAAAGCCTACCAAAATGAACACAAAAGTGTCAGGGTTCCAAATCTAGTCCTCAACAGTCTCCTTCCTTCTCAATCGGGTTATCCACCTTTGAATGAGGGCATGTATACACGACTTGTAGATGCTTCTTATTTTGGGACCAGAAGGGAGTCGTACTTTTAGAGTTTATGAACAATGGCACCACTATCTGACTTCTACATGAGCACATTGTCAAAACTCAGAGCAAGGGTTCTTCAAGCTAGGCTACATTTGAAGATGAGCCATGTGCTTTTGCAACATGACAATGCAAGGCCTCATAGCAGCTTAAAGACCAGACAAGCAATCACAACGCATGGACAATCTTGCCTCATCCACCCTACAGTCCTAACCTGGCACCCTCAGACTTTCATCTGTTTGCACCTATGAACGAGGCACTCAGAGGACAATGATGAGGTGAAAGAGGCAACTCGTACATGGCTAAGAAAGCAGCCAAGAAGCTTCTACGAGGCGATTATACATGCCATCATTCAAAGCTGGAATACTACGATTGAGAAAGAAGGAGACTAGATTTGGAATCCTGAGTCTTTTGTGTTCATTTTGGTAGGCTTTGTGTGCTTCTACTATTAAATCCGTTATAATTAAAGAAGAACAGGCATTACTTTTTGACCCACCCTTGTACATGTAAAATCCACAAGCACATTTATCAGATTGATTATGGCAAAAAGAATTGTATTTTATTTAAGTGTCAACATTTTTTAAAAACAATAACTGTAAGAAATACTATTTTTCCATATAGGACTTGATAATTTCTGATCATCAAAGTAACTTTCAAGTGTAGAATCAATTTAACCACATGCAGGGGTAAAGTGAAGTGTTTAGATCAGGGGTATAGCTGGAAATTTGGGGCCCAGGGTGCTTGGCTCCTTGAGGGGGCCCCTCCAACATTTACAGAGATTTATTATTGAATAATGTTAGTAGAAATGCTGTAGGTAAACTACTATTCATAAAGCTTTTAGGGCCCCCCTCCATTGTGGACTCGGGGGGGGGGGTGTAAAAAATGGTTTATTTGCCATGACTTGAGTGAAGTGATGATGTTTAGATCAACTGTTAACAGAAAGCTCTTAAATTGTTAATTCACTATTAGTCTATCACTGGTAAGTGTGAAAGATGATAGCGTTCTGCTCAGATAATTAATGTATATTACACCAGTGAAGATGAAAACCTTCCCAATGAAATTGAAAATTCAGATGATGTAGACTTCAGTCTGGAACAACACAGATGTAAATCAAATTCAGCATACACTTAAGATCATCCAATCAGCTGGTAAACACAAGTTCATGTAATGTAAGAAATACCTTTCAGCAGTCTTTTGGTCTGAACATGATAGCTTTGTTTCTAACATAATTTACTCAATAACATTGATATTATCATGTTAAACCATCAAGGCTGTTATCCACTCCTCTGGGATTTGCTTGAAACTTTGTTCCTAGGTACTAATCTATGTTAAAAACAACTCACCAATTTTTCTTCAATATTCCCATTTTACATTTTTCTTCAAAAATGTGATCCAAGTCACCCCAAAATGAGCGTGCGTAACACTACAATTTTGGTACAATATTAGAATCATATTGATTTTAAAAATATCTTATAAATGAGATCAGTTTAACATTTTATAGTTGTGCCGTTCAGAGAAATTTAAAGATCTAATAATACAACTCTATTCAGAGATATTACTAAATATATTATTTCAATATTATCTCTCTAAATTAATAGCGTAATAGCTCTGTCGGAAACAGTCATGGTCACCTTACATTAATAATCAAATTGTCCATCATTATGGTGAAAAAGAGAGAGAATAATGAGAGAGAGAATAATGAGATGAGACAAACCTAATGATACGTTACAGATGCTGTTACTTGTACTATGAACACAAAGAAAGAAACGGGGAAAGAAAGAGTGAATTATTAAACTGCTTTTCTTTTCCACTTGTCTTCCACCCCCCTCTTAACATACCGATTGAATTTGCTTCCTTTCTTTTGCTCTGTGTGTGTGTGTGTCTCTCTCTCTCTCTCCTCTATCTTTTTACCGTTATTAAACTACCTTCCTTTTTTGCTCACTCTTTCTTCCTTTGTTAAAGTGTTATGTTTTGAATTTTCAAAAAAAAAAAAAAAAAAAAAAAAAAAAAAAATGTGCGAACGCTGCCAGAAACAAACTAGGGGACAAATTTAGCATAAACTTACATTGCAAATTAAACCCATTAAAAACTGGGGGGAGTGGGGACGGGTTTAAAAAAAAATGAAAAAAAAAAAGTCCTTTTCTAGACAAGATAAGTCAATGTTTAAATTTTCAAATCTAGCACCAATGTTACAGCATGTAAGTGTGATAAATATATAGCCAGCCAGACCAACTTAAAAACTGAAGAAACCTATCTGATAGTTTTGGTTTCTAATTCAACTATAAACAATAAAAAAAAAAAAAGAAAAGGTCATTCGATGTGATTGTTAGGTAGATTTTGTTAGTGCCTAAAGTTATTTTTTTCCCCCTTCTTGTATACTCCTTGGTCCGCATTGCAAATTAGGTAGCCAGTAGGGTTTATGGGGGTGGAGTTGCTAGCTTCATACCCAAGTTCGACTGCCTTACAGGGCTCCAACTGCCTTGCTATTTACCCATTTCTGGAGGGAGAAATGGATTCATGCCTTTTCCAAGGGCATTAGTGTGAAGTGAATGTAAATAGCCTCAGCTGAAACTAACTGTTCACCAATTCTGTTTTCCATGCCGGTAACCGCTAAACTACGCCGCACTTCCAAAGTTCTGTTACGTTTTTAATTAGAAAACAAAAAGAACACTGGATTTTGTGGGACAAATAAGTTGTTTTTTGTTTTTTGTCCTCTATACTATAATTACTATAATTACACTATAATTAAAATAAGTCAAGGCTAAAAAATAAATAAATTACAACTGTAAAAATGTCTATAACCTTAAATTAGTTGAAAGTGGCATTTTTCTTTTTGATACGGTTATTTTATAGCCAAAATAATAAAAGATATTTCAGCAACTATTTCACAATAAATGAATTTTGCTTTTTATCTCAAGCAGATAAAAAACAAACCCCAGAGTTTTCGCATTCATAGCTGTTCAAGGAGATAGTTGGGAAGAATAAGTAATTCTGGCCATAGGACGACAAGAGATCTTAAAGAATGAACGGGGAGACAGGTCAAAGAAAATGATGAAGTAGGGATCTTTTTTAACTGTCAGTCCAAACTGTTAGTTGTGTAGAATGATAAATGAGTTCATTATATTTGGAGGATCTGATGGATAGGCTGTTAGTGGAGAACAGAACTATCAGGGCCAGATAGTAAAAAGGCCAACACCTCACTTATAATTGAAGAAATCTGTGTCTATATGCACAGAGATAACTTGACAACTGGCCATTGTACAAAGTTGATATTTGCCAGATATATTAGTCAGCACACGAGACAGTACAGTATTGAGTTTGAAGCTTTTTGGATCAGCGGTTCTCGAGAAATCTAATGCACTGTGATTTACAGAGGAGCAGTTATTGAGTAAATTGAATTCTCAGAAACAATGGTCTTCAACAGAACAAGCGAATATAATAAGCACAGCCAAATGTAAGTATTGTTTGTGGTCGGTGTCATAATAATCTCAGTACATTTGACTAGTCTACTTATATAATACCCCCCCACCCCATGATGGTCTTTATTTTTTGTCTGTAACATTTGACAAGGGTGATGATTATCAAAGGCTAATTATAGGGTAGTCTCCCTTATTTATTTTTGTGCAAATGCATAAAAAATCCAGAGAAAATGCAGAGCAAAATAATGTTTTTATTTTTTTTTAAGTACATTGCAGTTGCAAAAATATTGTGCACACATACAACAGTGGGGTCCAAAGACTTGAGACAAAAGGTTATTTCCCTTGAATACACAGACATAATTTTTAAATAAGGGATTATTTTCGCCTGTTTTCGATCGCACAAGACAAGGTTAGGAAAAAAACAAAAAACTTGTGTGGTGGCATGTGTACCAAAAACTTAAATACTACCATAACAGATTAAATGTATTCAATCGAAAAGTTTTTGGGACAATTGTTATTCCCACATTTTGCCCAACCCATTCCATGGCCTTCTTCAGATGTACTGTATTTAAAGAGAGGGACTCTTGTTGGTAGTGCCAAGTAAAAAATAATTTTTTTTTCTTTGATAGCGGCAATGCTTGTAACTTATGTTGTAGATGTTTTTAACTCCTTCCTTTGTTGGACAAAGTCTTCCATACCATGTCCCTGTTGACCAGTAAAAGCCACACACAGTTGAAATTCAAGACGATTAGATGTAATGCATAAATAATAGTTCTTTGGACAATTGAACTCCTTGTTTATGTTGTTAATGCGACCTTTTGGCTGATCCATTCTTCGGCCTTCTTCAGGTGTAATATCCGAAGATGATGGGGTAAACAGAAGTTTTTAATTTTAAAAGGAGGTAGCCCTTATAACGTAGGATTCGTGTGTTTCTTTATCCTTGTCTTGTCGGGTTTGGGCCTGTTGAGCAGCGGAAGCCATAACGGGTTGAACTTCACACTTGTCAGACTAATGCATTCAGTCGACATGTTGATATGAGCTGCCTCTTTGATTTTTCTCTGTTTCCAACAGCGTTCTGTCAATAATGTGGACTTTCTCCCAGAGAGGAAAGTAGTGGTTGTGGTAACAACACAAACAACAAAAAGGATTTCAATTGCCCAAAGGACTATTTGAATGTGTGTGTGTGTGGGGGGGGGGGCTGCCTGATGGTGTGTGTCTGCCCAGGAGTGTGTGGTGGTTCTGCCGGCAGGGGGTTCTCGCCACCCACCAAAAAATCTTAATGAAAGCACAGAAAAATCGTCATTAAAATATCAAAGAAGCCTCACAAGGGAGGTAACCGAATACTTCGAAGCCTCACTTCCATACAATGGACAGAAAGTAACGGTCCTGTTTACCATACAGTCAAATTGTAAATAGAACCCATCGTAAAATCTTAAAAAACATTTTTTTCTAAAAACTAACAACTTCTAGGAAGATTGTTAGGGTCTAATGGGTTAAAAGCAAAAAAAAACTTTTTCCGACTTGGTTAACGGATCTTTACCAAAAATTGTTTCTATTTTTTTTTTCGACTTGGTTAATGGATTCAGATCTTTATCAATTTTTTAAATAACATTTTTGTAATTCCTAGTTAGACAATATAAAGGCAAATTCATATGGCTCTGAATTTTTTTTCACTTGAAGTGAGGGAGATCCATTACACTGCAAACGGGTGTGGCTGCCATCAGAAATGGCCCTATGTTGCCAAGCAGCCGAGGGGGGGGGGGTTTCTCTTCACAGATGACTATTTCTAGTTATGTAAATGTTTCATTTTCTTTATAAAGAATCTGACAAATGTACTAAAAGAATTCAGAGACCAACAAAGTAGACAGAGGACATCAAACCAGGGCCTCCAAGAGGAATTTTATAAAGCTGTTTCACAAAAACTCTCGTCTTTTAGCCATCCCGTTTTCATCTGCTAATACCCTTTTAGCACACCGTACTATATTCATCCATCGGTAAACGATAGAGTCAACCTATTTTATTAATGGACATATCGTATTGACTTTGAAGTTTCGACAAACAGCTCCAACCCAAAAACTATTGGGTCCCACTACCTTGACCCTCCGGACCCCAATACAATGCACCGGCTCTGTATCAAACTAGCAGTCATTTTTATAATAAGAAATAAATTTGACACTAATGTAATAACTGGTTGACACTAAAAATGTCAAATCGATATTTTAATGTAGATTTTTCAACTGATGCAACATCGATAGAATGGTACACTCGATGTCTATTAAGGTTAAACAAGAGGGGGGGTGGAGTGACGTAACGGTTAATGACGTGGACAATGGAATCGAAGAGTTCAAACTCTGGCCAAGACGGATTACATTCATGTTGCACTAATGCCCTTGGGAAAGGCATGGATCCATCTCTTCTCCCTACAGCCAAGGATAAAATACAGGGCATAGTGGGCTCTCTAGCCTGGGGAGAAGGACAAATCTGAATTTGAAACCAGCTCAGCAGAAAATAGTGGCAGCGGGTGAACTCAATTAGCCACTACCTCCCAAAAAAGCCAATATGAACGTCATGCCTTGAAAATGAGCATTTAAAATACTAGCTTTTTACCTTAGCTCAAACCCTGACCTCCGGCACCAGTAGGAAATACATAACAATTGCCTACTTAATCGCTTTGTGCGGGTTGAGCTAAAATATTTGAGATAAGCAACTTTTTATAGTAGAATCTTCGTCTAATCCACATTTTGCTGGGTTTTTTTCTTCATTTTTTAAAAAATTTGGGGTTCTCTTACCAAATTTGGTTTAAAAAAAAAAAAAAAAAAAAAAAAAAAAAAAAATTGCAAAACTGAAATCAAATTCATAAAATTAAATACCCCCCCTCCCTGCAAAAAAAACAAACAAACAGCTAAATTGGAAACACTGCACATTTGACATAATACTTTATGAAAGCATATAGATTAGATGAAGTAATATAGTAGAGGCTGCCTTGATAATGTTATATAAACAATGTAATGAGTAAATAAAATAGAAACAGGTCTGCTTAATCACTCAATAAACGTTACCAATGTCTTTTGGCAGCATGTTGGAGTGATCAATAAAAAAAAAAGGGATGATCAATGAATAAGTTACTTATCTCGCATTTTCTTGGGAAGTGATCACTAAAATCACTTCTTTTTTTTGTGACGGACACAAACTATGGGACAAATTAGCATAAAGTTACATTGCAAATTGAACCCCTCACTCAAAACTTTAAATGGGGAATTTAAAACAATTAAATTTTCAGCCCTCTAGCTCCATTGGTGTGGCCTGTACGCATGATACATAGCCAGCCAGACCAACTCAAAAACT
Source organism: Architeuthis dux (assembly GCA_006491835.1). Taxonomy (NCBI): domain Eukaryota; kingdom Metazoa; phylum Mollusca; class Cephalopoda; order Oegopsida; family Architeuthidae; genus Architeuthis; species Architeuthis dux. The sequence goes on from VCCN01001195.1 coordinate 1,466,777, forward strand.
GAAGAAACCTATGTTGACAGTTTTGATTGACGGTTTCTTATAGCAAAACAGTTTTAACTGTAACTTTTCATTCCAACAGATTCTCAGACTTTGAAATTGGAATTTATAAGAATTTAGGCCAATTTCTTAAAAGAACATCTCTTGCATTTCAAAAGTGAAAAAGGCAGTCCAGTCTTTTTATGCTTTGCAAGCTCAGCATTCCATGCCAGATTAAAATACTTTTCCTTTAATTGAAAAAGCAAAAAGGAGTTAAAAAACATAGCAAGTATATTCAAATAGTTCTTCGGACGATTGAACTCCTGGCTATTTGTGTTGTAAACACAATGTTCCTGCCGATCCATTCTTCAGGTGTAAAATCCGAATGTGATGGGTTAAATAGAAATTACATTTAGAGGGGGGAGGGTAGCCATTATAGCGCAATCCAACAAGCCAAAGATACAAACACCCGGGCCATGCGCTATAAGGGCTACACCCCCTTTAAACATAATTTCTGTTTAACCCATCACACTCGGATTTTACACCTGAAAAAAGCCGAAGAATGGATCGGCCAAAACGTTGTGTTTACAATACAAATAACAAGAAGGAGTTCAATCGTCCGAAGAACCATTTGAATATTAATGACCCTTCTCAAAACTATAGAAAATATAGTAAGTATAGTATTGAATATATCTTAGTGTAAAACCCTGTTACAAAATAGGCATTCCACCCGCCATTTGTAGAGTAAGCTAATACAACCCACTGTATTATCACGGTATCCAAGGGAAATGCTAGTAAAAGGGGAGTAAATATTACTATAATTTGATCATTGTATTAAAGCCTCCCCCCCCAGCATATTCATAAGAAGAAAAGAAAGAAAAAGAAAAGGTAAAAACGGCCTCCTAGGTTACATTTGGATTTAACAGACTGTCGGCATCAACGGACACCCCTTCTTACCAATTAGTCCATTAAATCAAGGGTTTACACTATATATTTATCAATTTAATAATTTGATAAAAAATTCATAATTCAGCCTTAATTATAGTTTCAGATACAATTAAATATAGGGATGTTTGCCTAAAAACACGCACTGGCCTAACATCCGCTATTATCTGTTATACAAGATATTTGAATGAATCAAGCTTATAATGAGCGTGTGCTATACTCAGTAGCTTTCATTAAATGGCTATGATCTGATCATAGTGTCTATTACACAGAGATTATCTTTGGCCGTGTTCAGTAAAAGTTCTCTTCTACCCTACTTGATTAGCGCTCACCGGCTTACCCGGGTAGCAGTGCTAGGGGCAAGAAACCAGGGTGACAATAAATTAAGATCTATTATTAACATCTAATCAATAAGACTCAAGATAATTGCTTAGGAATTATGTATTAAAAGTTTCCTGGCAGATGTTGTGTAGTAACCCGTAACAATACCAAACGAGCAAGGGTTTTAATACGCTGTGTAAAACGACTACTTACACAACAGCCAGCCTTCTTTCTTTTTTTTTTTAATATACTGTTATCTATGAGGGTTTTATTGGGCTGTGTATCCGAGAAAGAAAACACAGGCTTATTTACCCAACACAACAAAAAAGAAACAGGTCTGGTTAGTTGCTCAATAGAAACTGTCATGTGACCAATGTCTTTTGGCAGCATGCCATGTTGGGGAGATCAATTAAAAAAATTAGAAAAAGTGGTGATCAGTGAATAAATCACTTCTCGCCTTTTGTTGGGCAGTGATCACTAAAAAAAGTGAATT
>VCCN01001195.1:1468813-1482902 GCA_006491835.1 Architeuthis dux
CTGAAGAAACCTATATTGACAGTTTTGGTTAATGGTTTCTAAGCGGAAAACCTGTATAAACAAGTTTTTTATCATTTGAAAACTTTGACTTGAATTAATTAACTCAAGTGTTGACGGATTTGCTTTAGTCAGAGGTTCAAAGATTATTATGGCTATAAGTAGGATTAGCCCAAGTGTAAAAAAATATTAATAAGCTGACAGGGGGAGGGGTTTTTATTTTATTAAATAGCCGATTCTGTACACTTGGAGAATGGACATCTCAAATTACAAGGGTGGGGAGGGAGAGGGCAGCACTGCTTGTTTTGGTAATATCTCGTTTGAATCGGCTTAATCCCATCTTTTTGCAATCACTTAAATGCTTGAGTCATTTAAATTGATGATATCAACTTGAATTAAACATTAATCACATTCAATTGAGGATACAAATAAAATCAAAAACGAAACAAAAATGATTTAATATCATCAGCCATTTTCAAGTTCATTGGACACTGGCCTTCCTTAAGGTCCGCAAGTTTTTTTTCTTGCTACAGAGCATCCAAGCCAAAACTATTATGTACTTATCCAGATCATGCCAGCTTACTTTTTGCCGGCAACAATTTCGCCCATGATCTCAACGTATCCAGGTTGTGAGTTGCAATGACCAGCGGTTGTCTGAAGATTGCCAATGGCTTCTATGATACCTCTGACACCAGTTTTTTTTTTATCTAATATATTAGGCTGCCTTGGTTCTTTTCCTGTGATGTATAGCATAACCTTTTCCTGCGCTTGTTGCATAAAGCTAATTACCATATTTCCTACTGTCAAGGACGCACCCTTATTTCAACTTGCAAAATTTTGGAAAAAAAAAAAAAAAAAAAAAAAAAATATATATATTATAATAATCAGTGGCAAATGAATGATATAAGAAAAAAAGCTCAATAACTTCCCAAGAAAACCTTCATTTGCCTTAGGTCTCAGGTGAAAGCCTTGGTATATGATTGTATGAAAACACAAATCAAGGAATAAATAAATAATAATTAACAACAACATAAAATTAAGGTCTCTGCACTTTTACCCGCTTTACTAAGAGATTTTGTGAATAGCTTAGACATGTAGATTCTCTTGACCACTTATAGTCTGCATTTTTTTTCTCTTACAAGTTCACATCGAAAGTTTACACCTAGCCTGCTACTAAGTACCTACAGTAGAGCTGTACCTACAAGTCTTATTACTACAAGATTTAGCAGTAAACCCTTTTAACATATTAGTTTTTATTTTTGTCGCTTCCATAATGATCCCTTAAAGTCAAGGTCATTTGAGGAGAGTGAAAATACTGGTAATATTGATAAACAACATCTAAATTACTACTAGTCTGTTGGCTCGTCTACCATAGTTAACCAGACACAAGAATGAATTTTGCAATTATGTGTTGTTATTTTTCAATTACTTGATACTTTTATTTACTATTTTATACTAAGTATAATTTATAAACTTCATTCAGAGATCATATACAGGAGTTCAGATTACTGTCTAGCAGCATAGATTACTTTACTCCAGGGTTAGGGTAGGCCTATGAAGAAAGTAACCTTCAGCCTGTAAATTTCCGAGACTTAAATTGTGAGGGGGTGGGAATAGCATCTAGCTGGGAAATAGAGTAATGAAAAAAGAAACAAGACTGGTTGCTGCAGGGAAAACTCAACTCCAACTTTTAATCCGACTGAAGATGACTACAGCAACTTTTGTATTGTATATATAATAAATCTATATATCTATATATAGATGTATTTATTTATTAGAAGGAAATAAGCCTGTATGTATCTCTATAAGTTTTCGTTAATGTCTAAGACTCCTGGCAATCAGTTGGTCATGAGTTCAAATGAGAGTAGAAGAATGTGAATTTTACATATCAGTTTACACCCAATTTTTGTGAGAATTGTTCTTGTTATGGTAGGAAAACAAAGTCAACTCCAGACTTTGTACTGGAGTTCGACAAAAAGGTAATACATGAAAAATTGACCAAATTCAATGTCATTAATAACAGATTTTGATCCTTGTTTGGAGGAAAAAGCCATTAACAAATTGCATCTGCTGAAATATTTAATGGAATTTTCCAAGATAGATATACGCGGACGTACAATTTGAGTTAATGTCTATTTCTAATATCTATCTATATAATTAACAGTGTGATTTTTTTTTTTGTTAAAAAAGGTAAAGGTAACAAATTTTGCTGATAAAAATATTTCCTATGCACCATTCAAAACAATGGACTCTTCCACTTAAACAAGTTCAGTATTTAAAAAAAAATTTTTTTTTTTTTCTTTTTTAAAAATCATAGAAAATCAAATATATCTGAATTTTTTCACTGGGATTATTAACCAGTCCTACTAGAATTATGATGTCATTATTGAAAAAGGGTTCAATCATGTTTTCAACGGTTTCTGAAATATTTCTTTTAAGTATATATTAAAAAAATAGCATCTATTGCAAATCTGGTATTTATTTACGATAAGATTTAGTACTTATAACATATCGTGTATAAGATTTATGAAGAAAAAAAAATTTATTTACGATCATGTGTGTCTACATTATTTATGAAAAGAAAAAAGGATTTATTGTTATTGAGTATTTACAATAAAAAGGAATTTTATTTCAGGTATTATTTGGATTAACAGAGGTAATTGTATAGTTCAGCCGCGTAGAATCGTTCTTCACTGGATGGCGTACATTCATCATCAGCTATTATAAGTCCACTGCTGGACGAAGGCCGTTAACATATTTTAGAGAAAATTTATGAAATATTTAACATTGAGTAGCAGCGAGTGCAAAAGAAAGAAAAAAAAACATTAGTGAAAGCACAAACAATTACTTGCGATTTTTTTTATTTTTAAAACCTCGTCGAAAAAGAAAGATTAATTTAAAAAAAAAAAATTACATTTAAGAATTCCAAATTCTTTTAATAAAATAGAAATGGTTAAAAAATAAATAGGAGAATTCATAAAAGAAAAACAAGTAAATACATAAATTATATTGTTAAACTTTTTCTTCAGAAATTTTCGCCAAAATATGTTTAAAGTAATGTATGCCGTCCAATGAACAACGATTCTATGCGGCTGAACTACACAATTACATATTTTAATCCAAATACCTGAAATAAAATGAAAATAAAATTCCTTTTATTGTAAATAATCAACAAAATAATAAATAAATCCCTTTTCTTTTCATAAATCATGTACAGACACATACGATTGTAAATAAAATCCTGTTTTTTTTCATAAATCTTATAAATAAATACTAGATTTACAATAGATGCTTTTGTTTTTATAAATTGTAAACATTAACATACCCAAATCGCAGTAATTTTAGAAAAATAAAGTTAACCAGTCTTTTTGGTAAACTCTGAAAAAAAGTGACCAATCAACGTTTGGCAAAACTGACTTCGCCAAGATGAACCAGACCCGATTTCCACACTGCCCGGGCGTAAGGGTAAATAATAACATGGTAATAAAAGATGGAATCACAACCATAGGAAATGAATTATTTATTCAACAAACAAGAAAATATATATTCTGTTAAACTTTCTCTGCATGTAATTGTCATTCTGTTTAAGTGTTATTTGTGTGAGTAAGACTAGTAGAATTAAAAGAGGTACTTATATATTGTATTGAGAAGGCATTTGCTCCCAGGCCGGAGCGTGTGAAAGAGGGAAGAGAAGGGTCCCCAGTGTTGTCAACTCAAAAAATAATTTCACGCTAGTTTGACTGCCAAAAAACACTAAATCTTTATTAAAGAGCTGAAAATGGCCAAAAGACACCAAAAATAGCCAATAAATGGCCAGAAATGACCAAAATGTTTAAGCATGAACGTGCTAATTTAGCACCTTTTTGCACTGCCAAAACAAGAAACGCACCGAATCTAGTGCGAAACGAGCAAAATCGGCAACACTGAGGGGCCTATTTTCATGACGTCATTGGGGAAAAGAGCAAAGATGTGCAGGAATACTTATTAAGGGAGAGAACTGCTATTCTTTATTAAATTTGTTTGTTTTATTTATTTTTTTAATAATTTGTATCACCACAGTCTCAGAAAGTTTGGTCTTATGTTATTTAAAATAGACCAATTTTTCTGACCCCCCTTTTTACCACTAGATGCCATAGAGCAGCCTTTCCCAACTGGGGTGCCACGAGAATTATATACTTGCTTGGTGACAAAAGCACCTAACATCTGCTTCAATTGAGGGTTATTTTAAAAAAAAATATATATAATGAGTAGCAGTCCCTGTTTTGATGACCTTTGACACTAGAAACCCCAGACTTTTTATCAAACACAAAAGGCCAGTGACTGTCATTTTTTACATTATGAATTTGAATTTTGTTTAAAAGGGAAAATTTCTAAAAAGCCACAATCTCAGATAATATAAGCAAATATTCATAATTAGGGTTCCAGATTTCTTTTTTGATTTTTGTCTATTTATTTCATCTGTAGTGAAAAAAAGAATTTAACAAATTTTTTTTTTTTTTGGTCGATTTTCATCGATTCCATTCGAAGAAAAATTCATAATTTTTTTATTTCCATAGGCAGAGCCAGAACAGAACAAACAAATAGACGCATATAGCAATAAGATTCGTTCAGATAAAGTTTTCTCTCAATCGTCTTAAATCTGGCTTTATGTACTAAATGACATTTGATATTTTGCTTTAATCTTTCGGTAACGCTGCATATTTTGAATTTATCTATCGGCAGCCTGCTTGATATGTTGCTTAATTTGATAGTGCCCAGCCTTAGTTTAAGATGGGCTCCTACTAAATATAATATTTTTATGCAGGGGTTCCTTGAAACATGAAAGTTATTTAAAGGTTTCCTCCCGCATAATGAAAATTGAGAAAGGGTGGCATAGACACTCTGAAGAACATACTGGTTGAAATGTTATAGAAGCAGGTCTGGTTAGTCACACAATAGAAACCAATGTCTTTTGGCAGAATGCCATGTTGGGGGTGATCAATTAAAAAAAAAATTGAAAAGGGGAGGGTCATCAATGAATAAGTTACTTATCTCGCATTTTGTTGGGCAGTGATTACTGCATTTTCAAAAAGCAAGCGGACACAAACTAGCGATCAATTTAGCATTAACTTACAAGCACTCTTAAATTCATAAACCGCTCGTGATTGACGTTGGAACTCTTTAATGAATGGCATTAAAAAAGTGGAACTCTTTAATGAATTGAATAATAAAGAAAATTCACCAAATAGTCCAAGGGAGATAATTTCAACAAGGAGTTCTTTCCTTAAAATTGACATTCTATTTTCTTTGTATGAATTTAAGAGTTAAATACAAACTAGGTCATATTTGCCAGGTGAATAAACTCAAGATACTGACATTAATTCCAAAGAAAAGTATAAATAGCTTTTATCATTTGCAAAGACTCAAGTTTCCTAAACTAGTAAAAGGATGCCAATTGAAAATTCAAAATTATGATGATTGGAAGATTAGAAGGAAAAAAGAAAAAGAAAAATGTACAAGCCATATATGGAAAAAAAAAAGAAATGGGGCAGGGAGTGGGGGAATTAGTAGCAACTACTTTGAAGACAAAGTCAAATCTTAGTCCAAATTAAATTTGTAAGGTCAAATATAATTGCTTCAACCCAATTGATAATTCAATTTTTATCCAATTAAAGAACATTTATTGAATAAATGAAGTGTGTAAAATTACTTTGTGTTAGTAATCTAATTTGTAACTCAGGCATAGATTTGTTGTTTGGCCTTATTTTTTTTTTTCCAAACTAATTTTTGATGAGTTAAACCAATTAGTTCATTTTTTTTCTATCACAAATTGACAACCAGGTGTTACAGTTAGTTAATGATTAGTTCTATTGATAGGAAGAGAAAGAGGAAGGTTTTGAATCAATCTATAGACACATTCAAGTATAACAAGAACGTACAGTTTGAGAAATGTCATGGGTCTATGTATTCACTTGTCAAATCAGTATTTTCATACTGTATTTCCCCCGAAAGTTTTGAGCTATAAAAAAAATTAAAAAATAAAAAAATAAAAAAAACCAAGATATGTATTATCTACAGAAACATAATTGTTATACATATTTGTATATGCAGGATAATGCATTTTCCATTCGAAATAGAAGCTCAGTCGGTGGAGTGTGTTATCTATGGTAGCAGATTACAGGGTATAAAAAAAACAAAAAAACAGTAACACTGCCACAAGGCACACCTGCTCATAGGGAGGCACAAATGGAAGATCTAAACTATTTTTTATTGATAAATAAACATTGAATGCAAAAAGTCTCATTAAGTTCTTTATTGGTTGATCGATTCGAAATTCCAGTTAAAAACAATGCGCAAAATTTGTGCCATTAACAAAATTTTAGCATAAGCATTCATAGCTGTCAAGTTTCGATGTTGGTGGGGGCTTCTAGGAGGCACAGAAAATTTTGAAAATTCAGTATCCAAGATTAGTTAAAATTGCGTTTCAGGGCATATCAGCTACCGAAATTAAGCGTTGTCTAGGAGTCTATTTATAACATGTTTCAAAAGTTTTGTATGTGATCTTTCAAAATAATGTGAGTTCTAAAGTTCTATAAAAATCGATTTAATAAATCTAAATAAATCCAACACTTTTTATAAAATGCGTGAGAATTTTCTTTTCATGCGTCTGAGTGTGAGAATGTATCAAAATGCGTGAGACTTGGGAGGCAGATTTGGTCAGAATTCTTTGTTTACGAGGCACAAAATCCTGCAGATTATACATGGTCAAATACAGTAATTTCAATGTAAATTTTGAAGATAAAAGTTTAATATATAGTCATTTTGTACTTACTACAATGTTTACTAAGTGCAGGTATTCCTCCCTTTTTGAAAGTTTGCTTTAGCTACTTTTTTGCTTTTGTGAAGTTTGCACGCCCCTCTCTCTTAACCCCAGTCTCCTGTATCTACCAGTACTACCATACCAACCTCTGACAACTCAGCCCAATATACCATCATCAGCATCTTTTATCTCAGAACGCCCAAACATCTTTCCCATATAAATTATTGGTAATTGCTTTACACCGTTTTGGCTTACAAAAGGTTTTTATAGGAACTAGGGCAGTGCCCATTCCAAAGGTGCATGTTTGGAAGGGACTGGACTTTATGGTGTGTGGAGAAGCCTGCCATAACTGTCATGTAAAATGATTTTTCATCCATCATATGAAACTATGGCTTTAAAGCATTTCAGTTACTTCTCTTCAGTTTTACCAATTTAGATATTTTATATTTAAATTTATATAATTCTTAAGAGCGGAAGCCAAGGGAGATAATTCATAGAAACTATGAAGAATGATATAATCTTCAATTTTTTAAAATTTTTATTAGATTTCTCAAGAACCGCTGATCCAAAAATGTCAAACTCGACACTGCACTGTCTGCTGATTAATATATTTGGCGAATGTCAACTTCATACAATGGCCAGTTGTCAAGTAATCGCGGTGCATACACACAGACATGGACAGAGATTTCTTTAATTGTAGTTAGATACTCTACTTTTGGGAAAAACCTGTACTTTACTTCTAGAAAGCAAAAAATATAATCAATCACAAATTGCTCAAAAACCTGGGAAGTCAATGAACCAATTACCTAAAGCAATGGTTTCGAAACTAGGGTCTGCGGACCACTAGGGGTCGGTAGCAGTGTTCCCGCTGAACCTGACAATGCGAATCTCGTGGCAGAGAAACCACATCATTCATCGCACAGCTATCAAAAAACAATTATTTGTAAACATTGTCTACCATAAATTAGAATTAGAATAAATGTAATCCATGTTAAATAAATATGATTTGTAAAAGGTCAAAAATTGCTTTTTATTGTAGTTCATTAATTAGTCTAAAAACTAAATGCTAAAAATAGAGGTCCGCCAGAATATTTCCTTTATAGAAGGAGTGCTTCATTTTTCAAAGTTTCAAAACCACTGATCAAAAGGTAAACATTTTGTAGGAGTAAAGGTTACATACAAAAATAGGCTAAGCACTCAAAGATAAGATATAGATATAGATAAGTAGGTCATAAGTTATCTGAATATTTACATTATGAATTGTGAAATCAAATGATGGATACTTTTATATCCGACAGAATATGATAATTATAATGACATTTATTAGTTGATATAAAATTATCCATCATTTGATTTCATACTGTCGACATCGAGAGCCACACCATATTCGTGCCTAAAATACGAATGTGAGAATGAAGAAGCCAACAAAGTGTTTGATTAAATAACTCCTGCCTACCATGAGATCTTTGTTAGCTCAGTCAGTTAGAACAGTACCTATGTCTAAGGTAGATTCCAAGGTGGACGCGGGTTCAATCCCGGCACAAAGTTTGTTTCTTTATTCACATTTACAATTTAGGCCGCTCGTTTAGCAGTCACTCACACCAGCGCCAGGCAAATATAGGCTCTCAACTAATAAATGTCAATTATTATGAATTGTATAAATAAATATTTTTTAGTACAAAGCAGTTGAGTTTGTAGTTTAAATCTAAAAAAATTTAAAGACTGAGTGTAAATACTACAAGTTGTTTCAAGCAGGACACTTGATAGTGTTCAGGAAAAACAAGTTAATTCAATTTTCTAAAAATAGATTTTTGAAGTTTGATGTTCAGGATCCCAGTGATATTTTGGGAGTGAGTTAAACACTCACTGCATCAAACTTCAAAATCTATTTTTAGAAAATTGAATTAACTTATTTTTCCTGAACAATATCAAGTGTCCTGCTTGAAACAACTTGTATTATTTACACTCAGTCTTTAAATTTTTTAGATTTAAACTACAAACTCATGAAAATAGAATTGTGAAAGTAAGTAAGATAGTAATTAGAGGACTGCATTTATTATATTGTCTATAATTTTGAGAAGAGTGATTAACATACCGACTTTTGTTTGGACAATCTAATCAACATCATTTTTTGTATTTATTGTATGTCAACAGAAAATAATTGTGTCAACATCAAAGACGGGAAGAAGAGATTAGATTGTCTGAACTAATGTCGGAATGCATGTATTATCTTTGCGGTCAAATTTAAATAAAATTGTAAGAGAGCGGGAAAGAAAGGGAGAGCGGGCATAAGAGCTAAAACTGGTTATAAGAGCTATACCACATTTGAACTGCTTGCAAGGTTACATGATAGTCTATCTATTAATTTTTAGATCTCTGAGTAAGTCATTTCAAAAGTGAAATCTGAAAATATTTGGAACTAGACTGACCAAAAAAGTAAAATTATAAACGAGATTGTTATTCATTACTAAAATTAACTGGGGACTGTGTCTCCCAGGTAATTAGTTACATAGCAGCTAGTATAAGTTCTGTTTAATATCCTTTTTGCCAGTATAAAGTTATCAAACATGTTAACGAAACTGTTCTTTAATCCTTTTTAAGAAATGAATATTAATTACAATAAACTGTGAAAATGAAAAATACTTTCAATTTCAGTGTTCTAGATGTTATAAAATATTAAAATTCTAAAACTTTAAAATTTATAATAAAAAAATTAAAAAAACAAAAACAAAAAAAAACAAAAAAACAAAACTTTTGAATTTAAAATTAATAAAAAAAATGTAATGAACATAGTTCCGCCTTGTGTATTGGATTGATGTAAGCCTTCTGATGTACATGTTACAGCTGTTTAGGTCATTTTCAACATACCGATTGTGCTATTAATTAATTATAATCTATTTTTTCTTGAGTCTTTACAAAAATCATCTTGGAAGGAATTGTGGGTCATTGACATTTTTGTAAAATTATTTATGCATTTGTTAGTGTTACGATGCAAAAACGTCCTCCATTCACCCTTGGGGTGGAACACCAAAATTGGTGGCCTGTGCTTTTATCAAACATGGAGTGGCAGGTAGGGCTACTGACTAACTTTTTTTCACCTTGTCCCGGAAAACAATTTTAACCGTCCAAAGTAAATGTAAACCGTCCCATATAATATAAATATGGCCAAACGATTTTCAAAAACGGCAAAATTTGGCCATAAAATGGCAACCCTGCTTTAAACTAAGGTCTTTGTGCTCTGCAGCCACCTCTGCTTTTGGAGGGGTCATTTCTGAGACACTGTATATGTATACTTTTTCACTCTTTATATCCTTCTCACTTGGTTCAGTTTCTAATTTGCTAAAGCAACCGTTTTAAAAAAAATAAACAAATAGCTTTCGTCCTGGAGGTGTCCCGGGCGGGGAAGATATCTGTTCGACCCAAACACATTTTCTATTGTCCCCGGGACACTGTTAATTTCGAGCCCTAGTGAATGGCTGGTGCATTTGGTCCCCAGAGACTCAGAACACTTGTTTTTAAGTCTCTGGACCAAGTTGGCTGACATGGCCAAGTACTTTTGCTTTGTCGGCTTTGCCAGGAGGTAAAGCTAGGACCAATGTTGCTGTAACGAAATGCACCCAGATCATATTACTGGTAGCTGTTAAAAGGGGCCAGATTTGAAAATAAAAGGAGTTGAGATCTGAAGCAGTTAGCAACAGGTCGCACAAACAGGCAGCCCTGCCCGTCAGGGGCAAGAGAGAGCCGATTAGCAGCAGTAGAGCAGTTTGAGATTTGAATCCAGCAGCAACAGGTCGAAGGAGGAACAACCCTTGATTTTCTTAGTAACTCAGAAAAGTAACCAACTCATTTAAAAAACTAAATGAAATAGAATTCTGTACCTCGATGTAATCTGTGAACCAGCCAAGAATAAAACAACAGATTTCCAATTGAAGCTCCTTGAATTTTGTTGTCTTTTCTCTCCACCCACGTGGGAGAGCCTTTTCTCCGAAATTAATTTCCCTCCACAGAAAGTTCAGCTCCCGTCAACAGACCCGGACAGAGAGTTATCATCATCTCTTTCTCTCTCGGCGTAAAGAAGTAGTACAACTGGTGTTATACTACATTGCTGATTTAGCGTATTTCATTTCTTGTTTACGCTTAAACATTTTGGCAGTTTTAAGCAATTTATTAGCTATTTTTAAACATTTTTAGTGTCTTTATGGTGGTTTTTGGCCATTTAAAAAAAATTTAGCACTTTTTGGCAGTCAAACTAGCATGAAAATATCTTGATTTGAAAATAATAGCTGGGGCTACTAGTATGTAAGTAAACAGTGCTAGAGTAGCAAATTTTTATAAGCAAAAAACTTGTCATGAAGTTGAACAAGCTTGGCTGCTGCAGGGTCAAACTCCTCTATTTCTATTCCGACTGAAGATGATTACTGCAACTTTTGTATTGTATATATAAATAAATTTGTAAGTACATAAGACTTGTCAGTTTGGCAACAGAGCTGCCTAGCAATCACTTTATTTAAAATCGTGGTAGTGAAATGTTAATTTTATAAATGTATTTATTTATTATTTAGAATGAAATAAGCCCTTGCATATTTCTAGCATAAATTTTCGTAGATATGTAAGACTGTCAATTTTGCTCAGTTGGTAAGAGAGACTACTTCCAATCAGTTGGTTGTGATTTCAAATCACGGTAGGAGGTATATTTTACATATTGAATTGATTTAATGTGACGGCACAGACAAACAGTGAAGAGTTTATTCCCCCAAATTTGGTGAGGATTGTTCTTGTCACAGTAGAAAATTTTGGACTGGAGTTTGATGATGAAAAAATTTTTTACAAATTTTTAAAATAAAATTTTTTTAATCTTTGCAATCCAGTATCCTCCAGAGATTGGGATTACCTTTTTATTGGGTGGTAGTAAAGTTCTGGAGGGAAAAAAATAAATTTTTTTTACTTTTTACAATCCAATATCCTCCAGAGATTGGGATTACCATTTTATTGGGTGGGAGTAAAGTTCTGGGAGTGGGGGAAAAAAATTGGAACTTACTGTTTAGAGACAGTGTATATTAGGAGTGAATTTCAAGGAACTTCCATTTTAACTCCAAATGTCAGCCAGAAAAGCACCTGCAAAATAAGGAAATGTTATATTTATCACTTGACATTTTCACACGATATATGATCGCAGGCTATTGTTACCCTTCCCATTTCAAAATGGACGCCGCCCCAACTGCAGAAAGTTCAAATATCTCCCAAATATATTGAAACAATATGGCTGCCACTGTTTATCATTCACCTTATTTAAAGTGATAGTTTGGATTTTTTTGAAGTGGGGTTGTACGAGATACTTATTTAGAATATTTTCACCACTTTACCTTACCGTCAGACAGTCCTTTGGCACTAATTGTATAACTTTTGTATACTCAAACTCATCCCATGAAAATTTGCATATTCACAAAGGAAGAATGAATATTGTCCTTTTCACCTGCAGTTCCAAAACAAATTCAAACTAGCATTCCAAGGGAAATTATGAATCACTGTCACCATTTCTTTTTACCTTGTAAATTAAACAGTGATGGGCAGTGATCGCTAAATAGTCCAAAATTTTCAAAAGATAAGTGAGAATGTTGCTGAACACAAACTAAGGGCCCAAATTTGGCATAAATTTACATTGTAAATTGAACCCCAGACAAAAAACCATTTTAGGAGGGGAATTTAAAAAATAAAAAATTTTCCCTACTCATTGAAGGGAGTGTGGGTGCAAAATTTCAAGTTTCTAATATAAACGGTTAGGGCTGGGTAAAGTCCGGATACATAGATATAAATGTCTGAACACATGAATAATCTAAACCCAGCGACAGTATTTAAACCAGTGTTGTGGGTAGTGGTGATTAATATTGTCTATCATTAAATAATCAATAATATTCAATGATGATGAACTGCCAATTTAATAGATTAATCATTTTGAGAATATTGGCAAAAATAGCAGACTCGGCTGCTTGTGAGACGGTTTACCACTTTGATTTCTTTAATACAATCTTTTATAAAAGCACGTCCCTTTTTTTGTCTGTTTGTTGGTTGGTTTCTGTCATGCTAAACGAAGGACCTAAAACAAGGCTCTGTGTCTGTGGGTTTGTAGCTACATCATTACTACTGCTGCTGCTAATGTGTCAGTTCCACTAAACATAGGCATCTCTGAATTTTCATGAACAAAAATGTTTTTCTCATTGAAAAATTTTTTTTATTGTTATTGTTTTAAAATTGTGAAATTAATTAAAATTAATTAAAAAAACAGAAAAATGAAGAGCTGTAGAAAAACTAAATTTTTTTGTGTGCAATAAACACGTTTATACTAAAATATATATTTGTATAATTTTATATGTAAATAATCTGATCATTTGTGATGGGTATTATGCTAGTATGTATATAAATGGGTCAGCTCTATGCACACATTTTTATCAACTAGATTGGAGGTTTTTTTTACATGCAATATAGATTGTTGTACATGTAAATACGGATAATTTTTAAAACATTTACTATGATTTCAAATTTCTATATCAAGAAGTCAGGTTGTATATGTATGTATGTGGGTGTGAAGTTATACAAAACTACAGCCATAAAAGAAAAAACGTTCCTAAACACAATAAGAAAGGAGCAGAAGCTGCTACCGAAGTAATTGGCGAATTAGATTGGTCCTTTAAATATTCAAACGAAGACCTACAAACCATAACAAAAACAGATTTTTGCGAAATATTTAAAATATGTAGTCCATGTAAACATGACTACCTAATTTTCCACCCAGAAACAATTGCTATTTGCCAATGAAAGAAAAGAATTCTCGAAATTCATGGCTAAAGATTGAGACAATGTTGGGTTTATCTACCATGCAGATACAGAAAAAAATGATAAATAAAAAGGAGTTGATGTTTTTGATATGCCAACTTTATCAGCATATGTAAAAGACACTCTAAAAGCACAAAGTGTCTACATGAGGGATGATGATGATTATATATGTCACATCTATGCCCAAAGATATCAGCTTAGGCACTGAAGAAAAATACAGATTAAAGTAGAACGACTTAAAATGTGGATTACTAGTAAAGGTTAGTCGTGAGCAGGATCATAACATTTAACCTAAAGGTCATTGTTCCCAACACAACAGTACGATTGGTTGCTACAAAATCAATGTTCTCATCTCTGAATGAAAAACTGATGCAAGTTCAGCTTTTAAAATGAGTAAATGAGCCAATGTCTTTGTTTTTTGTATAAATAAAATGGGATTGCCAAGAGATTGCCTGGGGGTGG
>VCCN01001195.1:1488124-1505345 GCA_006491835.1 Architeuthis dux
AAATTAATGTATGTAATAAAATGTAATCTGAATCTTATGAAGTAGAAATAGTTTTCCCTGCTAGTAGAGCATTCGTGAAAAGCAAAAACGCATTCCTTTATACAGGAAATTTCTTTTAGTGTTCCCAGACCCCAAAAATAACAGTATATGTCTGCCAGTTTTACATGAAGCGTAACACACTTACAAGCTCTTTTTGGCTTTTCTGATACCTTAGGAGAGACATTTTTTAGTGATCACAGTTCAACAAAAGGCGAGAGAAGTAAACTTATTCATTGATCAACCCTTTTTCCAACTTTTTAATTGATGACCCCCAACACAGCATATATGGGTAGTGGTGATTGATAATTTCCCTTGGAATGCTAGTTATGATTTTTTATACGGATAAATTCTCTAAAAAACAATTTTTGTTTCATTTAATGTCTTATTAAAATGAGAGTGGTGGGGGTTGTCCTTAATGGTATGGATTCCACGATGATTGGAAAATTGTAGTAGGGTTCCGCAACAATAAGCTTGGGAACCACTGCTGTATTGTAATCCAAATGTGCAAGTTACAATACTACCTAAATGCATTGTACTAAGTCACACTGACGTCATCCACAATCAATTTTAAATGCACTTTTAAATACATTTGTAATCATACCCTCTTTTTATACTTCCCTGTTGTACTCATTTCTGAAGGAGTCTCGTTCAAGGAAATTAGCATTACTTTAATATGATCGAAAGCAAATGATGCTAAATGATTATAATACTATCAGGTCTGGTTAGTCACTCAATAGAAACCGTCATGCAGCCAACATCTTTTGGCTGCATACTGTGTTAGGGGTGATCAATTAAAAAATTGGGAAATGGGGTGATCAATGAATAAGTTATTTCTGCCTTTTGTTGGTCAGTGATGACTAAAAAAAGTCTGAATTTTCAACAAAAAAAAAATAAATAAATAAATAAAACAAGCATGAATGCTACCAAATGAGCCAATTTAGCATAAACTTAAATTGTAAATTGAACTCCCCCACTAAAAAACTATTTTCTAGACATAAGGAGTAAATGTTTAAATTTTCTAGCCCTCTAGCTCCAACTTAAAAACTGAAAAGAAAAAGAAAAAAAAACCAAAAAAAAAAAACCAATGTTGACAGTTCTGGTTGACGTTTTCTAAAAACAAAAATCTAGTTGTAAATAGTGTAGGGGGGGGGGTTACTATTGAGGCCTTCCAAATTAAAAGAAAACAAACTAGGATCCATCTCTTACTACTTCAGTTTTGTTCTTAACACTTATTTTGAAAAAAATTTTTTTATAATACTGAATGATCTGAAATCATTCAAACAATAGAATCAATTCTAACCAGTGAACAAGGTCAGGCTGTCTGAACATACGTTGCCAAAAGGATAGAAAATCTTTCAGGTTTAAAATTTTACATTATTATTATAAAGCATTTTTGGTTATTTCTTCAAAATTTTACAACTACTTTAGTCCAAAGACTGATTTTATCCTTGTACCAATAATTGTTACTTTTGCTTCTTTGCCCAATTTGAGGAATGATTTTCAAAATTCTTAACTATAGACAAATACATAGTTTACTATATTCCTAATTAGATAATATGGCTAACATTCCAAGGGAAATTGTGAATCACCGCCACCCATATATGCTGTGTTGGTGGTGATCAATTAAATATTGGAAAAAGGGGTGATCAATGGATAAGTTACTTATCCCGCCTTTTGGTGGGCAGTGATCACTAAAAAAGATCTGAATTTTCAAAAAACAAATGACCAATTTAGCATAAACTTACATTGCATATTGAACCACACTCTAAAAACCTATTTGGGGGGGCGGGGGGAGATTTTAAAAAACAAAAAAATATTTACCCTACTCATTGAGGGGAGGGTGTGTGCAAAATCTCAAGTTTCTACTATGAACAGTTATCTCAGATTATTAAAAAACAAAATATTAGATTTAATTTTTATAATGTTTATTTTTTCCGTGATAATTACTACACAACTTTATTTAAAAAGATTTTATTTTATTTATTGCCCTCAAAAGCTTTGAATAATATTGTAAAAATTAGCAACACCAGATGAACATTAGTTTTATAGCTTCTTTATGGCTATAAAAAGTGGCTAGGAAATAGCCATTTCTGCTATGAAAATCCCAGCGATTAACTTATCTGCTATGAAAATTCTGGATACCCTATTATTCAAAGGCCATCACAACTGCTAAATTGATCATAATAAAACAATAAAAGTTACAACTCACATGTTTTTATTCACTCAGCATCTTGTTTTAATCGTATTTGGTACTTCTTTGGATGGTGTTTTCTTTTTAAATTGCTACGAGAGCCGAACATATACATATACATATATATACTAAATACAATCCATATATTATATAGACTGTATTTAGTTCTTGCAAGTTTTCAAACTCATTCAGCAATAGTGAAGAAGTATCGAGCGATTAATTTCTTTGAAGCAACTTTTTGTTTATACAACGAATTGATTGATATTTCGGACTCGATGTCTTAATTATTACATGTGTATTCAAGTTTTCCTTTTTATTTTATACTAAAGTGCACTAAAACAGATGCTTTCAAATTTTTATCTACAAAAACTTGACTCCCAAATAAACGCCCATGGGCAATCTATCGAGTGGGTGATCTTACGGTAGATCCCGGTATGTGCAAAAGAGAGAAAGTTAAGTATTTTTGGGGTAGAAACAGTTGAAAATGTATCACCACAAAGGTGATTAGACACAGTAGGCCAGGGTTTCCCAACGTGGACGATATCGCCCACAGGTGGGCGATTTCAGCTGTTAATTGGGTGGTGAGCAACTGAACAGAAAATGGTGGGCGACTGGAAATTTTGGTGGGCGATATAGGATTTTGAGTATTAAGGTATTTCAACATATGCTACCCGTAAAACAACATTTAAAAGGAGATATGCAAAGTACCTGTATAAAAAAGTCAGCGTTATTTGTTACTTCCCTTTGGTATTTTTTTACATCATAAAAAGTCAATTTACGAACCAGTAACAAACATTTACCAAACATTTTTGGTATGCTTTTGAATATTTACTATACAAGTGGGCGGTGGAAAAACCTTTCCATGTGTAAGTGGGCTATGACGCAAAAAAGGTTGGGAACCCCTGCAGTAGGCTAAGCAGGATTCAAAAGGATTGAAACACCTTTTTGTGTGTAATACTGAAAGGAAGAAAAAAAAAAAAGAAAGAAAATTCTTCCCTTAAAGTACAAAAACACATGCCATTTAAATATCTACCTGAGGTAGAAAGAGACAGGTGTAAAATCCATGTCACCCAACTTTTCAGAGAGTAGCACTATGATACACTAAAAACTATTGCAAACCACAACGTCACACCTTTGAGCATTCTTTCTCAATTATTCAGAAGCTGAAAATCATTACAAACACTACAGTGTCTAAATGCCAACAAACCACAGGGTGACTAAACCATTGCTAATACAAATACAAAGTACTCACTGTACATATATCATTATTCATGCCCCATTTATCAGTTCGGGCCTACCAAATTCCTCATTAACCTGTATCCTATAATAAGCAAGATATACTAAATTCTCATCAAGGTGATGGACATGTTTCGCCTGAATGGTACATACCAAATGGTTTCACCACAGGATGGTAGCTGAAGTATGGCCAAATGGCACCAATCTGGCTAAGAATAACTTTGAGAAATTTGAAACGGGACTTCCTGCTGATAAATTGACTCAACACGATCTTCCAACTCTCTGAGCAGTCAGTAGATCTTTTTCAAATGTAAGAAATACCAGAAAGACTAATTAATGAAAGCAAAGGCTGATCCTTTAAAGAAGACAAACCAGCTATCCTCTAACCTGATTTACCTTTGTGGAAGGGTGGGCCATGGGCTAAGGAAGAATTGATCAAATTCTGGAGCAGATCCAGGAATTCTTTTTACAGTTACCTCCCCACCAAAACTTCTCAATGACATTTTCTGGAAGGGCGATTCATGTAGGTAAGGAAGAATTGGTTAAATTTGGGGGTGGATCCAGGAATTTTTTCAGTTACCTCCCCGACATCGTAGCTGTATGTCCACACAATATCCCCGAAAGTTCTCAATGACATTTTCTGGAAGGGTGATCCATGGGGATAAGGAAGAATTGGTTAAATTTGGGGATGGATCCAGGAATTTTTTTTTACAGTTACCTCCCTGCATCATAGCTATACATCAACTGATTTTCCTTTAGTTTTTAGTGACAACGGCATTGGCAGAGGTATGCGCTCTCCGTATGCCTTCTAGTTGGATATGTACAAATTCCATGAAGTCAGTAACAAATTGCCATACCTGGCAGCATTTCATAAGAAAAAAAAATATAAAACCTTGAGTTATGTCAGGTGTGGCTACCCATCTGCTAGCAAGTAATTGCAATTCTTTTTAGGCATGCCCACTCGTGAATGTCTTCCTATCCCAGGTTTCTAAGAGTCTTCCAATCTCTTCTAACACCCACAGAAAGAAAAACAACAATTAGCATCTGTTCCCCCCATTCTACTACAATAGCTGAATATCTTGAATTCAAAACTAAACCGTGTAATCTTTTCGTATTCATGTGAAGCAAATTAAAAAATTCACCGATTTTAGTAAGGAGGTAAAAGAAGAAGTCAGCTTTGTTATTCTTTTAAAATTGGTTCAAGTTTGCAGAGGGAAGTAAAATAGCAGATCAGTTGGGGGTTGGCTTTTTGGTTACACTCCAAATCACTATAAATCATATTGGATATTCCAACTGAAGTTGATTACTGCAACTTTTGTATTCAAATAGTTCTTGTTTGTATTGTTAACAACGTTTTGTATAGTTTTGAGAAGGGTCATTAACATTCAAATAGTTTTTTGGATGATTGAATTCCTTGTCTGTGTCGTTAACAACGTTTTCTATAGTTTTGAGAAGGGTCATTAACAATGTTTTCTATAGTTTTGAGAAGGGTCATTAACATTCAAATAGTTCTTCGGACGATTGAACTCCTTGAACAACGTTTCAGCTGATCCATTCTTTGGCCTTCTTCATGTGTAAAATCCGAGTGTGATGGGGTAAACAGAAGTTTTTAATTTCAAAGGAGGTAACCCTTATAAATGTAAGATTTGGGGGTTACCTCCTTTGAAATTAAAAACTTCTGTTTACCCCATCACATTCAGATTAAGGCTGAAGAATGGATCGTACTGAAACAAGAGGGAGTTCAATCATCGGAAGAACTATTTGAATGTTAATAACACTTCTCATAACTATAGAAAATAACTTTTGTATTGTATATAATACAAAATTATAACAATCTTTTTCTCTATTTATTTATTAGAATGAAATAAGCCCATGTATGATAAATTTTAATTAATATCTAACATTTATCAATTTATCTCAGGCAGTAAGACAGCTGGCTACCGATCACATGGTCGCGAGTTCAAATCACAGTAGAGAAATGGAGATTTTACATATTGGTTTACACCCCTAATTTTGGTGAGGATTGTTCTTGTTACAGTAGTAAAGTAAACTCCTGACTGTCTTAGAGTTTGACAAAAATTAGAAAAACACTCAGAGAGCACATACCTCTGCCTAGGCCATACACATGAATGATATAATATAAATACATAATGGCTATTTATGTCATATTATTCATGTATATATGTACATGAACAATAGATAAAAATATGTATTTTAATCCATTTTTTCTACAAGCTTAGTCTGATGATTGATTTTAAGTTATTTGATTATTTTGGTACTGAAGCTACTTAATTTGGTCCCAAGACCATACAAAATTGATTTTGTGTGGCAAAAGACCTCCCAGCATGGGAGGAATTTGGAAAGGTCTTTGTTCAGTAGTGGACCTGAAATGGTTGATAATGATGAGTCAAAGATGTCGGGTTTTAATTAGCCACTAAGCAGACATCAATAAATCGTTCCTCTTCCCCACAGATATCCTCATAAAACATATCTAAAAATATGAAGCTATTGGTCTATTTTCTTCCAGTTTATTTTAGTAGCCAGTGTTAAGTTATTTCTGACATAAAATCACATAAAAGGTTAAGAATACTGTATATGCTGGACTATAAGGCTAATGGTTTACATGGGTATTTTGTCGACTACTGCTCACAGCCACTCATCCGAGCCAAATTGTATTCACTGTCCATCAAGCTTCAGTAGATGGCCCCTAGTCATAATACCAGTAAATTCAACACAATGCAATATAGTGAACCCTTGTTAAAACAAATGGTAGGGGTTAATACTGTGTACACATACGATGTTGGAGTATATACACTGTACATGATACATCATATAACTATATAAACCATATATTTTATGAAATTATTTAACATAACAAGGTTAATTAGTTCAGGTCTAATTAATTAGGATCTGACTCCTCTGAAAATCCCTGAACAGTTATAAGTTTGTTTACTTCTAAATGTGGATAAGTCGTCTATAGCCGACACGGACGGTCAGTCTCTTAACTCAGATTTTGTCCATTTTATGATATCCGATACCCTGCTTAACAGGGGGGGGGTCACTGTATTTGCATAGTTTTTTTTTTGGGGGGGGGGGAAATCAAATGTTCAAAATATGCAGTAATCATGAAAGTATGTTCAACTTGTGCAACATTTTAAAAAAGACAAGTCTGATTAGTCACTCAATAGAAACCATCAGGTAACCAATGTCTTTTGGCAGCATGTTGTATCGGGTGGTGGGAGGGGAATCAATTACAAAATTGAGAACAGGAGTGATCAATCAATACGTTACTTATCTTGACTTTTGTTGGGTGATGAACATTAAAAAAATGTCCAAATTTTCAAAAACCAAGCATGAACACTGCCGGACACAAACTAAGGGACCAATTTAACAAAGTTACAATGTAAATTCAATTTTTTTTTTCTTCAAAAAACAAAAGTTTTTTTTAGAGAGATAAGGAGTAAATTAAAATTTTCAGCTTAATTGATGGTTCAAGTTTGCAGAGGGAAGTAAAATAGCAGATCAGTTGGGGGTTGGCTTTTTGGTTACACTCCAAATCATATGATAGCCAGCCAACCAAACCAACTTAAAAACTGAAGAAACCTATGTTGATGTTGACAGTTTTGGTTGGCAGGTTTTAACTATGCAGAAACTACCCAATTATGTTTTCTGGAGTTTTACATGTACACTTACTGTGGCATTTTACTTTTAAAAAAGACTTTCAAAGCTGGGAGTGAAAATCTGTCTACACACTCAAGTAGACAAAAGCAGTATAAATAAATAAAATAAAAAAATGATGTGGAGAATTGGTTTACAAAATCTAATTACAACAGGCTGATTATACCATATGCCAGTTCTGTTTCAGATAAGGATATACAAGGATTTTTTCTACATGAAAACCGATGTAATTAGAAAGGTTGCATTCCAGGATATTAGTCCCGCCGCATTCCCTTTGGACAAATAATGAGGCATTTGAAACGAAGACTTCCCAACGTGTAATGAGGACCTCCTGGGTAAACTTGTTGCCACCAATGTACAAAAATTCTTTTTAGTCAAAAAAAAAAAAAAAAAAAAAAAAAAATTTGCTGCAATAAACAAACTACTGAACGAGGCTGATAAGTGCTGGCAGCAGATCAACTATTATTAAGCAGAACATTTTTTCATAATGCGCTATTGTTAATAGCCAAAACCAAATTCAAAAAGAATAAAGCAGATATTGCAACAGTTGGTATTTTCTTTTTATCTTGTAGTAACAGAGTTTTTTTTAACGTCAATTACAAACACTGAACTTTAATCCGAACATTTTCACGGAACATCGCACTTCTAATGCGATGCTAACAATTCCTTCGTCATTTGCAAAAATAAAATGAATAAACACACAAGCATTATATTACAAAAGGAAATCCTTGAAGAAGTAATGCTATGAGAAAATAGAATGTTCCTATAAAAACCTTTTGTAAGCTGAAATGGCATAAAGCCAAGAAGCAATTACCATTAATTTATATGGGAAAAATTTTTGGGCATTCCTAAACCCATAAAAAGGCAGCCTTGCCAGATTAGTTTTTTAAAAATCGGACACAAATATTCCAAAAGTTGGACAAATTTTGGACAGAAAAATTGATGGCTAAAAATAGCTGATAATGGCTAAAAGTAGCTAGATTATTATTATGAAAATAAATAGCTAAAAGTGGCTAGAACTAATATCCGATATCTAAAAACAATTTCTTCTATCTAAACGCAACAAAAAAATATCAAAGTTGGCAATGCTGAGTGGGGCCTTAGATCGGACAATTTTGGATGTCTGATTTTTTAAATTTTTAATTGGACAAATAGGGCGAAAAACTGAAACGATGTCCGAAATCGGACATATCTGGCAACCCTGTAAAAAGGTGATGATAGTATGTGAGTCATTGGAGATTATGGTGGGAAGTGGTGTCCAAGAGATTAGGGTGTAGGAGATAGAGGAAGAGGATGTGAGCTGCCTCTATAACAGCTTGATGCAAAACAAACACTGAGTGCCATTTTTGCTTTGCCTTTTTTTAAAAGAGGCAAAAAGCAAACTTTTGAAAACCAGTAGTCGGTGAGCGCAAAAATGTTATGTTGTGCAAATTGTTTTACTGTGACAAATGTGCACACTTGAGTTCAATTTATTTATATATACTTATATTTATTATACTATTTATATTTTTTCAATATAAACTCAGTAAGCTATCAACAGAATTTGAAATCTTGTGCGCAAGTTGCAAAACGTGTGCACACATTCACAGCTTAGAGCAGTGGTTCCCAACCTTTTTGAGTCATTCCACACTTTTATCAATAAGATTACCAGTATTCCCACTTCCATTTATTAAGTTGCAACAAAGAATAATTTCAAATAACTTTATTTTATGTATAATTAATTAGACAGCTTCATACTAAGAATTAGATTAATTTTATAATTGTACAGCTGCTGCTGTGTATTTGTTACTCAAAAAAGCAAGCGAAAATAATTAGAACACATCATTTGAAATTCCAATTTATTACAAAAAAAATAACAATTCTGCTAGTGTAACTGATATACACATCAATGTGATCTCTGTTCTTGTTTTTTTGCTACTAGTTCTTCAATTTGTGGGTCTATTAATGAGAGAGCTCAACTAAGAGCTTATTTCGAGCCTTCGATTTGATAGATAGAAGTGCAGAAAACCCTATCTCTAGATTGGACTTTTATTTTTACCTAATAGCCTTATACCCACCTTGGACTACCCAAATTCCCCCACTGGCTTAGAGGAAACTATGCGAGGGGGGGGGGGGATACCTCTATTCTAAAACCATTTTGCTTTAGAAATTTTTGTTTATATTGAACAGGAACATTTTGATAAGCATCAAGTTCTTCATATAATACAAGTCGGCAACATCATACTCCATCTTCCCAAGAAAGAAGGCTTAAGGATTAATGTATTTAGAAAAGAAAAAGATCAAATTGCAAGGAGGGTGTTTTTGGGGGTTCTTTTTTAAACCTTTAGCTAAAATAAAAAATAAAAATGAATCACACAGATCTGATTTCACCGCAAAAATCTCTACCATTTGAGTCATGATGTACCAGTTTCAAAATATCCAAATCATTTGATAAACTTTGAGAAGGATATGAAATTATACACCAATTCATTCAGATTAGTGTCCTCATCTTAGTTTTTAGAATTAACCTATTTTTTTTTATAGTCCTGCCCAAGAATTAGGTTAAGATCTGTGCATCTGTAAAGGAATGTTAGATGGTTTGACATTCATGCCAATTTTTCTAATCGGCTCCATTCTTGTATCATCAGATATGTAAATTGTAACATTACTACTTGAAAACCCGATATTGATTTGATAATTTTTGTCTAAATTTCTGAGAGGAGGAATTATCATTATTAGTCAGTAAATCTGTGTATAATGTCCTCATGGTGTATAATGATATGAAAGTATGAAATGATCAAGAATTGAGTATTATCATTCATTGCCTACCAAAATCTGAATCCTCAAGCCTAAAAATGTTATGAACACTTCACTCTTAAATTCATAAAAGAAAATTTGAATGTTATTATCAAGTCAAATAACTATTGATTAAATTTAGCTCCCTTTCACCTTTAGGTAAATTTTTCTCTCCTTTTTTCCAAATCCTATTTACAAATGCATTCCATTATATTTTATTCTATTCACAGAATATTTCCACTGTCAATTAGGAGCAATATCAAGCGGTTCATGAAGTTAAGAGTGGGTATTCTAGTTTTTAACTTTTTACTTCAGATTTTTCTAAAATGTCTTATTAGGAAGCGTCTACCAAAATTGTCAACATAGGTTTCTTCAGTTTTCAAGTGTGACTGGATGGCTATGTATGTGTTGCGTATCAATGGAGCTTGAAGAATGAAAATTTAAACATACTCCTTATGTCTAGAAATAACTTTGTTTTTAGTGGGGAGTTTCAATTTACATGCTAAATTGATCCATTAGTTTGTGTCCGGTAGTGTTCACGCTTGTTTTTTTGTTTTAAAATTCAGACTTCTTTTTAGTGATCACCGCCGAACAAAAGGCAAGAGAAGTGATTTATTCAATGATCACCCCTTTTCCAATTTTTTTTTAATTGATCACCCCCAACATGGCATACTGCCAAAAAATGTTGATCACGTGACGGTTTCTATTGAGCGACTAATCAGACTTGTTTCTTATTAATTCTGGTCCACCCAATTATAAGCCTACTGTTGTTGAAAATAACAGATCTGCTTTGAGGAAGAAGCTAGCATTGAATAGGAGACAGAGTGGAAGGGGTTTTTTTGCAATACAATAACATTTGAATGTTGGCTAAGATAGCCGTCATGTAGGGAAGCATCTGCATCCTGCTTATTTCAATACATCAACTCTTGATACAAAAACTTTTGGGTCCAAAGTGCCAATACTCGTAGGCAATTAACCTAAATACCAAAGTTATTACTGACATCCCACCACCTGGGGTAAAAACTCATTTCCTAATTTATCCATAAAAGCTATTTCAAATTATTTGAGGGGGTTTCAAACTTCATGGTCTTCTCCAGGGCTGTGGAGTCAGAAAAATTTTATTGACTGGAGTTGGTAAAAAATATTCCAACTCTGAGTAAATGTAAATTGTAACATAACTACTTGAAATCCCACCCAATAGGCGGTTTTCGAGCTACTTCCTGTGGAAGGTCTGCCTGAATGTAAATAAACCCTCTGGAAAACCTTAAAAAATTAACTTTTCAAAACTGACAAATTTCCTGAGAAAACAAAAGTCTTATGGATTGAAAGCACAAAAAAATTCTTTTCCCTATTTTTGAAAATGTGTAACCCTTGGTTATTCGGATGTAAATGGTACTTAAACACAGTATTAAAGATTTAAGAAGGCATATTTTTTATTAAAAAGTATAATTAAATAACATAGCTGGAAATGAAAAATCTAGCCAATTTTAGCCATTTTAAAGCCAGAGGAGTCGGATGTTTGTGTCCGACTCCACAGCCCTGGTCTGCCTATCAGGTTCCTTTCTAATCTGTAAAATTCTATCTTTAAATTCTTAATGGCAACTATCAGGAGATTCTTTGCTTTTGATCACATCAAGTTTACTTGGCAATCTCCCATTATATACACTATGCATGGTGCGCCCCAGGTATTTGAGAACACAACTTTAGCGGACCATAATTGGAAGACGACGTGACATAACGTAATGCTATGTTGCATGCGCTAAATTTTAACTTTCTCATTGCTCTTTCAGACGTATCGACAGCATCAACAGGTCAGCTTGCAATCTGACACAGGAAATGAAAAGGTACGCTGTAGCCATGGCCCTAGCAGCCAACCACAGCGACTCAGAGATCGCCAGCGTCTTTAATGTGGCCAGGACATTCGTGTTCAAGGTCAGGAATGAGCGGGAGGCATCTGGCAGAGATGCATTATCCATGGGCAAGAGAAAGAAACATTCTCAGTGGTCAGACGTCGCCAAGATGGCCAACTTCATCCAGCAGGCCCAGAACATCATTCAACAACGAACCCACCAAGTCAATGAGGGCCTTTACCGAACAGCTCAAGGTGGCAGAGTCCACTATAAGATGTATGGTGCATGAAGACATCAGGTTCAAGTCCTACATAATGAGAAGAAGGCAATTCATGTCAGGAGTGGCTGGCCAAGAATTTTCACATTATTGTGACCCCTAACATGTGGCCTCCTAGCTCTCCTGATTTTAATCCCCTGGACTATGTCTGGGGGCATCATCAAGAGGGAGACCAATCAGCGGCCCCACAATAGCGAGGACTCGTTTAAGGCTGCCATCATGGAAGTGATGGCCAACATGAATGAGAACCACCTGATCTGGGCAAGCAGACGCCTGAGGCTGAGGGTGGTTTCATTGAATAACCGGTTTCTTGAACAATTTCTATGAAAACATATTGATTTTTTCTATTGAATATCTTCGGTTTTCTTTATATAATTTGTTCACAATTATCTGACATACTCTGTACTTAATGAATGCTGTTAGATCCTCTATGTCAGGGAATTAATGACCTCTCATGAGAACAAATACATTTCTATCCAAAACAGCCATAATAGAATACATAAATCTATAATGAAGACTTGAGTCTTTTCATTTTATCCAAGGTTTTTTTTCAAAGAGCTTAATTAATAGAGATTATATCTGGTCGGAGGTCAATTTTATCTGGGCACATGGGAAAATGTGGCCAAGCAAGTGTTGGCCTCTGCAGGCAGTTTTGATACATCACTTTTTGTTTTTGCCCTTCCAAATATTATTTTTTTAAGTGAGGTCCATGATTTTGGCAAAGCAAAGTACTTCTGTCTGATAAACTCTGCACAGTTTTGTCAGACTGTTTTTGGGAATATATAAATAAAAACATTTTTACCTTAGAAGTTAGGTTGATTTTATCTGGGTACGTGATGTGTCAACATTTTTTTTCTCGCTTTTCCAAATATTCGAGGGAAAACAAGGAATGACAGGATACCAAGACTTATGACTATGGATATACACAGATATTTCCAGGCAGTCAGGCTGGCTCAGGCAGGTTTTTTTTAATAACTGCATGGCCAGGCGATGTTATGCATAAAATCAAGCCATGCAACTGGTTTATGGCATTATTATGTATTCACCTTTACCTTTCACATATCCCTTAACCCACTGTAGGGTTGCTGGAGCACCACAGATGATTTCATCATGGGTGTGTTTAGGGCAAGATAGCTTGATGGAGCCCATCCCTCTTTAAGCTGGTTTGAAATCAAATTTGTCTGACTCCTAGACTAGTTGCCAAACATGACTAGAGCCCAGTCTGCCCTTGCTATTTACCCATAGCTGGGAGATGGATTTTGAACTCAGCCTGTCGATGCCATTCTCCGTGACCTTAACGGTTCCAACACTATGCACCACTTGTATCGCCCATAAATAAGTACACCCCTACCACTATGTTATAGAAAGTTAATTTTCTTCTAAACAAAACATAGGATTTTATTATTTCTAGTGGACCATTACACAATCAAAACATTATTTATGACCAAACTCTACAGTTACCAAAAATATGTTGCCATCTACAGATGAGTAATATTTTGGGCCACAGAGTTTGGTCATAAATAATACCTAATAATATCTGTTTTGATGGTGTAATATTCCACTAGAAATAATAAAATACTGCTATTTTTGGTTTTGAAGACAATTAACTTTCTATTAAAAAGTAGTAGGTGTGTACTAATTTATGGGAAATATATAGTCTGTGGAAACTTGGTTTTTTCGTAACTGTTTATTTCTCGTAAATATTTACACACTAAAACACCCCATAGTGTATGACAAATTCCAAGAGAAGGAAAAGGGGAGGGGAAAAAAAAAAAAAAAAAAAAAAAAAAAAAAACCACCGCCATCCCGTTTATAATATACCTGCCTCGATCCACCCCTTACCAATGCACTGTCCATATATGTATGTACGTAGAAGAGAAGAAAAAAAGAAAAAGAAAGAAAGGGGGAATGTTTTTTGTTTGTTACATTTTGAATTAACTACTATTTCTGTAGATGTTATATTATAATTTGATAATGTAGATCACACTGCATTCATGCACCTGTTTCAGGGAATGAGACAGTACAGGTGTTTGTTATCATGAATTCCCCCAGCCGTGTATGTCTGCACACAACTGTCCACCTACTTGTACTTGTGTGTCTAAGTCTGTACGCATCCATTTGTACATGCGTGCCTAAGTATGTGTGCAAAGAAGCGTGAAACGTATATAGAAAAAATATATACATATAGACCTCGTTATGTATTTCCTGATAAAACATATACAATATACATCATCTCGCTCCCAACAAAAAAACAAAAAAAAAAATATAAATAATTCACTTTTACCTTACAGCTTTGAGTATGCGTCGTAATTCTTCCATTTATTTTCTAGTAGTGTGTGCTTGATTTATATAGATGGTTTATCACAACGTAACCTTGTCTATTTCTACCCCTTCCTACCAATCCTTATGTCTTTATGGTCTGAACCAATGCGACCTGTCAGATTTATTTTGTCCTTTATATATACATACATACACACACATACACAAAAGGATAAAGGTTATCCGACATAATAATGCTGGGAAAAAGACAATGTGGAGACTCAGAATAATGATAAATAAATTTCTTGCAAATTATTCTGAGTCTCCACATTGTCTTTTTCACCAGCATTATATATAAACAATAGAAATTCTTCATACCCAAATAAGTAAAATGGAAGAATGTCTTAACCTTACTCTTTACATTTGGTTATAAACAATCTGCAATGTGAAAACTCATTTTGACTCTGCATTCCTGGCAAGCTGTCATCTGGTCTCGGAGATGGATAAAAGTGTTGAGTTCTTGCCAATACATACAAGAAGAAGTACATTTATCTCGTTGGTCCCATCTTGCTTCTCTTGAATGCTAACAAATAATTCCATATTTCTATAAAGGCAGCTTTCACTTGAAATCAAAAGAAATCTAACATAATTCCTGAAAAGTTCAGAAATAATGCATTGCAATTTAGAGGAAGCCAAACTTTCTAACAATTTGACTTCTGTATGACTTCAGATCTGTTAGGATTCTCATCAGATAAGACTGAATATTTACACTGGAGATTAAAGCAAAGGAATTCATCTGAGTATAGGTTGCAGCCGTTCCCAACCTTTTTTTGGCTATGCACTCCCCTCCCCCGAGAGCTCTTACGTTCCAGGAACTACTGTCAAACAGGAATACAACAGCAACAGTTTTTTTATTTTTTAAATTTATTTTTAAATCA
Source organism: Architeuthis dux (assembly GCA_006491835.1). Taxonomy (NCBI): domain Eukaryota; kingdom Metazoa; phylum Mollusca; class Cephalopoda; order Oegopsida; family Architeuthidae; genus Architeuthis; species Architeuthis dux. The sequence goes on from VCCN01001195.1 coordinate 1,503,368, forward strand.
CCCCCAACATGGCATGCTACCAAAGAACATTGATCACGTGACAGTTTCTATTGAGTGACTAACCATACCTATTTATATATTTAACTGAACAGGTGATGTTACAAAGAGACAAGATAGTTGAGAGTTACACAAGGGTTCATAAAAGAAAACCAAAGAACTTAGTATTGTCTTTCAGAAGCTTAAAAGATTAACATTTTTATCTCTTTAGCTAAAAGAAACATGGCTGAAAACAATTTGGGGATAACAAATACTTTCACATACAGTAGCAACTTTCATAGTATCAGTTTAATATTTTGAAAAGTGTTGGATAAAGTTAACTTGATATTTGGGTTTAATGCGGTTCAGTGTGCGGAAGAATACGTTAATTTTTTTTTAAGATGCATCCACGCATCTCTATAAGACACTTTTCAGTCGGTCGGTCCCTAATGTTAAATATCAATTTCCTCAGCCGTATCATGTTGGTTTGATATGAAACTTGGTCCAAACCTTCGGGTGAATTATCCTCATTTTCCTGCTACTACTACCACGGATGATGGACGCATCGTTGAACTTATGGTTCTAGTTCAAAAGTTAACTGACATAAGCTGTGCAAAGAATGTCAAATTGAAATTGTTAAGAAAAAAGAAAAAGTAATTTTGAAAAACTAACTTGTGTGTTCACGTAGTGAAGTGGAAACAGACTTGCCCAGAGCTTTTTGTGGAAGGTCCAGGAAGCAAAAGCCGAATGAACGAGTTGTCGACAGATAGACGAGGTGAAGCGTCAATGACCCATATGTAGAGCGCACCCTGCAGTGGCACAAACTTTTTGCTCAACGAACAAAGTCGCCTACAGAGTGCTGAAGGTTAAGTAACACCCATAAATTGGATCTAAAAGGTTCAATTTACAATCTAAGTTCATGCTAAATTGATCCCTTAGTTTGTGTCCGGTAGTATTCACGCTTGTTTTTTTTGTTTTAAAATTCAGACTTCTTTTTTAGAGATCACTGCCCAACAAAAGGCAAGAGAAGTGATTTATTCAATGATCACCCCTTTTTCCAATTTGTTTTAATTGATCACCCCCAACATGGCATACTGCCAAAAAATGTTGATCACGTGACGGTTTCTATTGAGTGACTAACCAGACCTGTTTCTTATTAATTCCGGTCTACCCAATTATAAGCTACATTGTTGAAAATAACAAGATCTGCTTTGAGGAAGAAGTTAGCATTGAATGAGAGACAGAGAGGAAGGGTTTTTTTTAATTTTATTATCTATATTGGACCTAAAAGGTAAAGCGTCCATCTCTTAAGAGGCAACTCCCAATGGAGTATGAATGACTGGTGACAAAGTCCCAGTTTTCCTTGCATGTGTCAGCTTAGTTATCCTTGCAAGTGTCAAGTCTGGTCGAGACCAGGACTTTATTCTTACAAGCTTTTTAGGACCAACCCCTTGGCCACCAAAGGTATACCTCCACGCTAATCAACCAGCTTAGAGTGTACTCAATTAACTGCTAGTGCACAGGGAAATTTATCCTAATGAAGACTTTTCCACACTCTTCATTCATACCAGGAATGGAACCCGTGACCTGCTGTGCGTGAGGCAGATGTGCTATTACACTATCCGAATGGACATATATTGGATCTGGTTATTTAACTTTGACTGCTTCCGCCAAATGTAATTAGAGAGAAGGAAAAGAAAACTTGGACACAAATACTAAAGCCGATTCTATCTTTGAGAATTAAAAATTTTTTGCATATGTGCATTTATATAAAGTCCATATAAAAAGTACACCTATTGGACTAATCAAAACCATTTCAGGTCTTCTATAAAAACTATGGCTTCTTAGTAATGATAAGCTGAGGAGTTCCGATCTTGTGCAACAACATACTAAACCTTTTCTTTTCCAAGATACAATCATCTATATAATGTACAGCGGTTTGTTTCTGTCCATAACAACATACTCATCAACTTAAAGGTAACAATATTACACACAAAAAATA
>VCCN01001195.1:1544277-1561104 GCA_006491835.1 Architeuthis dux
TTTGTTTTTCTGCCCGTAACACTGGACTCTTCCACGCAGGTCAAATTTTGCTGATAAAAATACTTCCTACTCACCATTTGAAACTGGAGACTCTTTAACAGAAACAAATTTCCTAGATTTTTTTTTCTCCAAAAAAATTGTTTCATAGAAATTCGAATATATCTGAATTTTCTTCACAGGTATTAACTATTAATAATAATTGACAATACTTAATCTAAGAAGTCCAATAATATTACAACTAATACTATTTGTGTATGTAAACAAAAGAATATGACAGTATATCAGGCATTTGGGGGAAAATAAGGAATATAGCTATATGGTGAGATTTGAAAGATTGCTACCAGTGGTCTTTGTAGCCTAATCTGTAATGCAGCTGCAATGGAAAGGCAGGCTCCCAAGGATAAGAGATGCAAATTCAAGTCTCGCAGGAGGCTTATTCTTTATTTCTGATTCACGCTGCTTACTAACAATCGTGGAATAACGATCTGGTTGTTGCAATAAAGGCAACAATATTAAAGATAAAAGAAATAACTAAAAAACCTAACTATATAATGAACAGTGACTTTTTGTTTGTTTCTCTAACCATAACAATAGATTCATCCGTATGCCAGGCGTTTTGGGCTAACCCCCTTTTACTACCAATGGAACAGGCCATAGTGTATAAAAGTATGCTACTACAGATTATCAGAGTTGAATAGATTGAGATCAGTTTCATATTCTAGGTCTGAAGTAAATTATCACAGCATCACTTTTCTAGAGTGTACTAACAAAAGATAAATTAATAAACTTATAAAATCTTAAATAGAATTTTTCTGTGACATGCCATACAGAGAAAGTTTTATTGAAAAAGGCAATCTGCTCCAATTTTTATTTTCAAGATAGATAGACAACAACAAATAAACAAAATACTATTATATTTTCTATCGGAAAATCCTATTAGGTTGTAACGAAAGGGTCTAGTTCAGCATTATAGTTACAGCATAAAAAGACCCCCACCTAAAACCTAGAAAAATTCTTCTTTTTCAAAACTGACACTTTTCCAAAGCTAACAACGGTCTTATTGATTAAAAGCACAAAAAATATTTTTTGAAAACAATTTTTATACGCAAAAACCAATCTTCTTAACCAAATTATTTAGAAACACAAAAATAGTGGTGATTAAAGAATCACTTAATCATTATTATATACTCTCCTACACTTTGATTTTGAACTGAAATAATTTTAGCCGGTTGTCTGAGTTAACCGATGGTAGAAGTTAATACTGTATACGTATGCAATATTGGAAAGTATATACACTGTACACGATAAATCATATAACTATATAAACTATATATTTCATGAAATTATTTAATATAACAAGGTTACTTAGTTCAGATCTAATTAATTAAGATCTGACTACTCTGAAAATCCCTAAACCGTTATAAGTTTGTTTTACTTAGTAATTTTGAAGTAGTCCAGTTATTAATCTAGAGGACAGACAATTACTAACACCGATTTTGTCTGTTTTATTAATGAGTGTTAACTGCATTTACACGATTTGCTTGTTCTTGTCTTCTAGTTATCTCCTAAAATTCCACTGTCCAACTAGCCATAGTAAGCAAAAATTTAACGGCATGCATTTCTTTTCCTTTAAAATTCTAAGAGAAGAGCACTTCTGTTATTAGAGTAACACACCCCTATTTTCTTGTTTCTCCAAGATTTACATTCTCTACAGTGCGTAAAGGGGTGCTGCTTGTGTAAATATTTATCCTGTCAAGTGCCACAGATTTAATTGCAGGCTTAGGAGAAGGAGGAGCAGTGCTAAAGGGTCACTTATAAACAGGGCTGGCATGAGGTACCAGCAACACGGGCAGCTGCCCAGGGCGCCAAGTGCTAGGGGAACACCTGTCATGTGTCCGAGACAGGACTTTCCAAATTCATATGGAAAAATTAATTAAATAAATAAAAACAGTCAAAATGAGAAAATTCCCTGATGCGAAGACAGATTTTCCCAGGAATATCCAACAGATAAATTCTTTCTGTTGTGGTGAAACTAAGAGAAACAATTGGCAAAGGAAATTCTCATGACTGATGACAGACTTTAAAGTTCAGCTTGCCCGGGGTGCCCAGAACTCTAGGGCCAGCCCTGTTTATATCAACACATGCAAAAATCTTAAGATAACCTGTGATACCATTGCCATCAAATTTTCATTGTATGGCTGATTTTTTTTTATTTCTGTAAACTTCTCATGGAGGATAAGGCTGCAACCACACTGTTGCAGTTTCAGTAGCAAGTAGTTTTATTACAGAGTGGAGTTGCTAGCGCCACAACCAACTTTCCTCTCCTTTTTTTACCTTGGCTTGGGACCAGCTATGGCAACTGCCAGGCTGTGGGTTTTTTCTGTCAGTTCCAGTTCTCTTAGACGAACTTGGTTACAAGACTAGAGGGCCCAGTCTGCCTTGCTGGAGAGAGAAGTGGATTCATGCTTATCCCAAGGGCATTAGTACAAAGTGAAAACGAACACGAACACACACAACTCAAATTTGGTCTGCCAATATCATTTTACAGGCAGGTAACTGTTACGCCACTCCAGGCCTCTCTATGGCTGAATAAACGTGTCTAAATTTAGAGATTAGTTAAAAGTTGGCTTGATGTCATGTCTTCCCCTCAACAGCTTCAAGAGGACACTGTTTAGTTAATCATTTTTGTTATGCTTTTGTGAAAGGAATCTTTTCACAAGAAGGAAATACTTGGAGTGTCAAACAAAAAGGCAACCAGCTTGACATGTCTGAGGTTGTGGGTCAGTAAAAAATCTGGTTCGTTATTTAAGGGCCTGTAAGGCTGGAGTAGCAGGCAAGTCACTTCACTTTAAAAGAATAGGTACCTTTTCCTTTTTAAAAGAGTAATTCCAATCTGTGAAGGTGCAAAGTGGCATGATGGTTACCACCCAGGAAAACAGAATCAGCAGGTCAAGTTTGAGATTTGATTGGTTACATTCACTTCGCACTAATACACTTGAGAAAGGCATGAATACACTTCTTCCCACAGCTATGGGTAAATAAGGCTGCAACAATACATTTTTTACACAATATGATATGTATCAAACTCACGATACAATATTTATCGTCATACAAGATTTATTTAAATAAAAAGCCAAAATTAACTCTAGGGCTAATTAATTTAGCTGATTGGAAAAATAGAAATTGCAATATACACTGAATTACTGCATTTAGTTATTTTTTTCAATTCATATGTTTAGAACGTATTTTACATTGAAGGTATGTAAAACAGACTTTTTTTAAGCAAATTCATTCAATCTATTTAGAACATTCTTTTTTAATATTGAGGGGAATTGTGGACTTTATGATACAAGCATGGTAACCGTTTTTATGTAATAACGATATTTTCAAAACTTGGAAATATGTGATTTAATAAAAATTAAAAACTTGCTGTACTTTTGTTTATTAATTATTTCCAAGTACAGTCAAATGTACTGATACCCAAAAGCAACAGATGTTAGTCTATAAAATGCATAATTGGCCACATTACTCCCCCCCCCCACTGATAGATGATCACTACTGACTACCGTAAAATTTTTTAAATGTCAACACAGGCACTACCTCTCCCAAATTGTATCCTCTTTGCAGGGTCAGGTAGGAATATGCCAATAATTTAAATATGCTAATCTAATTTGTTTGAGGTATATATTTCATGAAGCTAAGCTATTAAAGAAAACTTCTTTTGTGTCATATCTGATTTGTTTATTTGCTGCAAAGAAAAATAGCTGGGTGAACATCCTCTAAGTGTGCTTATTCCATAATTCTTGCCAGTGGTAGTACATAGGTATGTAATCTAATACAAAAGTCATTAACATTCCTATTCAAGATGAAAAAGAAACCTTTTCCACGTGCAAGAGAGACAATTACAGTTGGCATTTGTGCATCTGTTGCACTCATCAGGCATAAATCTGCATTAACATATGCACACTCAAGGTTGCCTATGCCTCAGAACAACTCTTGCTATTATAAAGGAAGCCGAAAACTGGAGGTATTGCCTGCTACCTGCTTACCAGCAGAAATTCAACAGATCCGTTCTTGAAGTTCCTTTAGCAACAACATTCTGAAAATACCGTTTCTCAAGAGAGCTACATGACTACTGCTAATAACAATTGGAGTGATGGGATATTTAACTCTTAAATTCATAAACCACTTGAAACCACTTGTAATTGACATTTGAACTCTCCAATGAATAGCATTAAAAATAGAACTTCTGCAAAGTGAATAAAAAATTCACCAAAGGGTCAAAGGGAGATAATTTAAATCAGAAGTTATTTCCCTTAAAATTTACAATCTATTTTCTTTGTATGAATTTAAGAGTTAAAATACAAATTTATTCTGCCATTGATTTCTCTAGTTTACAATAAATGGCTTATCAAACAAACCTTTTTTAAAAAGTAGTTCCCCCCTCTTGGGTTAGGGAGAAATGACTAACTCTTTCTTCCTTAGCAGCCATGTTTGATTACTTCCCTGACTGCCTTCTCTAACAATGTGCCCTAAAACTAATTTAACAGCCTGAACAAAAAAAAAAATACAGTGGGCAATAAATAAATTGCTATATATCTCTTAATATTAAATGTACGCTTACTAAATTTTCAGTGAGTATTCCCAATATATCACTTCCAAGACCAGTGAAATAAAACCATAAAAAAGTTAATTGAAAAAAGGTATTATCGACCGATTGGAATTGTAGAGCAAATAGTAATGTACGATTATAAAATAGAATTAAAGATTAATTGTAGCTTGGTTGAAGCAATTTTCCCAACACGTGAATATGGCTTGTGCTATTATACACTGATTTACTCCGACTAGTGTCCTCATCTTGGTTGTTATAGTCACGTTTTGGCTATTGTACCCTCCGGCCTTCTTCAGAACAATGTCAAATCACAACAAGAACTAATTCGAAAGAAATACATCTATTTTTCAACCAGAGACATTTGAATTGTGCTGTTTAGAATTTTAAAAATATTAGAAACTGTCAACATAATTAACATAGGTTTTTTCAGTTTTTAAGTGATTTTGGCTGGCTATCTATCGCACGTACAGGCCACACCAATGGAGCTAGAGGGCTGAACATTTAAACATTTACAACTTATGTCTAGAAAAAAAAAAGTTTATTTTTTTGAAAATTCCCCCTCAAAACAGGTTTTTAGTGGGGGGCACTAAAAATCTGTTTTGAGGGGAATTTTCAAAAAAATAAACTTTTTTTTCTATTTTTCTATTTGCAATGTAAGTTTATGTTAAATTGTTTCCTTACTTTCTGCCAGCAGCATTCATGCTTGTTTTTTTTTGAAAATTCAGACTTTTCAGTGACCCAACAAAAGCAACATGCAGATGATTATAAATATGTTGTAGTAATCAGTGCAATGTTGGCTGACCATTGGAAATGATGATGTCAGTGGCTGTGCAGAGTTGCATAGGAACCTGTGTGTGATTGTTTTTAAAGTGGGAGGGTCGTTGCATACGAATGATCCCACTCAGTATCTACGGTCATTTTTCCAGTGGCACAATGAAACAGTGGCCTTTCTGGCTCCAGGAGTTGCCAAAAAGGAGCTAGAGTTTACCAGTCAGTCTGCTTTCAGTGTTGCCAATTTACCGTGTTTCATGCTATATTCAGCACGTATCTTGTTTTGGCAGTGAAAAAAAAAGTTTAAAAATAAATAAATAAATAAAGCTTGTTTGCTCAAACATTTTGGCCATTTTCTGGCTATTTTTAAACCATTTTTAGTGTCTTGTGGTTTTTGGCCATCTTTGGCTATTTTAAAAAAGATTAGCGTTTTTTTAGCAGTCAAACTAGTACAAAAATATCTTTTTAGTTGGGAACACTGTCTGCTTTAGAGGCTCCACTCCTGGTCTCATGATTCATGCCTTTTCCAAGGGCATTAGTGTGAAGTGAATGTAAACAGCCTCAGTTGAAATTCAAACTTAGCAATTCTATTTCCTGCGAAGGTAATGACATCCCGACAGAGCATATTTCAATTGTACAAATTGTTGACAACTGGACTAAATCTTCTAAATTAAACAGCCCACTTCTTGTGATATGTTATTACAATCAGGAGGATAAATTTGTAACAAAAATGCATTAACAGGGGGAAAAAAAAAAAAAAAAAAAAAAAAAAAAAAAAAAAAAATCAATAAATAGCATTCCAAGGGAAATTATGAATCACCACCACCTCTTTATCTTGTAAATTAAACAGTGGTGGTGGGCAGTGATCACTAAAAAGTCCAAATTTTCAAAAAACAAGTGAGAATGCTGCTGGACACAAACTAAGGGATCAATTTGGCATAAACTTCCTCTAAAAACCTATTATGGGTGGTGAATTTTCAAAAAACAAAAATTCATTTTCCCTACTCATCGAGGAGTGTGTGCACAAAATTTCAAGTTTCTACTATGAATGTTTATGGCTGGGCAAAGTCCGGATAGATAGATACATATAAATGTCAGAACACATGAATAACCTAAACCCAGCAATAAGCCAGTGTTGTGGGTAGCAGTGATTAAAAAATGAGGGGGCTCTTATTAATGATTATCAGATCAAATGGAAAGAGTAGTTCAGATGGGAAGAACATGTTTTTCATTCAGTTAAGCAATGTTGAGCCTGGTCAGTACCTAGATGGGTGACTGTCTGGGAATATGCAGACGGGGAAGTACAACTTGGGCACAACACTTCCTGTGTTAAATGCCCAGGCATAGCAGCTCAGAGTCCCAAAGCCACCTAAACGAAAAGAGCCATTATCAAATCAGTGCACGTTAGCTTTCCTAGTGTCAACCATAATCGTTTGAAGCATTATCTTTTTTACAAGCAATAAAACCCAGGCCCTAAAAGGAAGATTTATCTGCTCTGTGACTAGAAGCACTCAGCACAACCTGCTGCCTATATAATTGATGGCTGCTAAATGAAGCTTTGCTCACTTAAGTACACCATTTTAAACTAACAACTGTTTAATTAGCAAGACACCTGTTAGTCTTATACAGCGCCACCCATAAATGAGTACACCCCTAATTTTCTTCTAAACCAAATATTGGAACATTACACAATCAAAACATATCATTTATGACCAAACTCTACAGTATTGAAACTTTGTTGCCAAAAATATGAATATGTTGCCGTCCAAAGATGAACACTACGAAAAAATAGTTTTGTCAACAATTTGGTTATTAATAATACCTGATAATATTTGTTTTGATTGTGTAATGTTCCACTAGAAATAATAAAATCCTGCTATGGATGTTACTATTTCAAGTGGGACATTACACAATCAAAAGATATTATCAGCTATTATTTATGACCAAACACTACAGCATTGAAACTTGACAAAAATATTTTTGCGTAGGGGTGTACTCATTTTTGAACTGCAACATTCATATTTATTCAATGCTGTAGAGTTTGGTCATAAATAATACCTGATAATATCCGTTTTGATTCTGTAATGTTCCACTAGAAATAATAAAATCCTGCTATGTTTGGTTTAGAAGACCACTTTCTATTAAAAAGTGGTGTGGTTTTACTCATTTATAGGTGACACTAACTCTAATCGTAAATGTGAATAAGGAAACAAGCTCTGTGAGGGGGATCGAACCAGTGTCCACTCTGGAAGCAAACTTATACGCAGGTTCTGCTCTACCAACTGAGCTAACAAAGTTCCGATGGTAGGAAGGAGTCTCTTAATCCTACAGTTTAGTATTTAGACACAAAGGTTCTCAACTAATGTCTTTATAATTATTCTTTCGGATATAAATTATCCATCATTTGATTTCATACTGTCGGCATAGGGAACTACATTATATTCATGCCTAAATACAAATGTGAGAGTAGAGGCCAGCAAATTGTAGGCTTTAAAAGACTCCTGCCACCATGAGAACTTCATTAGCTCATGCAAATGAATAGAGCTAAGATGGAAGATTATCAGAATTGAAATTATATACAAATTAAAAAATCCTTAAATTCAGATGATTGGAAGTTGGTACAAGTAGTGTAGTGGACCCTAAAATGAAATGCAGTCCCTCCTACAGAGTGTAATATTGCTTTATTTTTGCATCCAACATTGCCGACATTCCTGTTGTACCAGAATTACGGTTAGGTAATTCGGGACCACAGTTATTGGAGTATGATGCAAAAATAAAGCAATACTACTTGCTCTGTAGGAGGGACCGCACCATTTAACTTGTATGTGAAAGTCTTCAAGACGACAAATAAAAATAACCTAGGCACCCACTTTCAGCATTCTGTTAGCCCAGCTAAATACAAGCGTATTTCTGGCATCTACCACAAACAAGTCTATACAGTGGCTTTCATTTCGGTTTGTATTTTTTTCTAGACTTAATGAGTAAATGTTTAAATTTTCAGCCCTTTAGCTCCATTGGTGCAGCCTGTATGCACAATAGATAGATAAACCAGCCAGCCAGACTTGAAAACTGAAAAAACCTATGTTGACAGTTTTAGTTAACGGTTTCTAATAATAAATTAACAGAAACTTTAATTGTTTAGTTTATGCTAAATTGGACCCTTAGTTTGTGTCTGGTTCATGCTTGTTTTTTTAAAATTTGTACTTTAGTGAATACCCCCTAACAAAAGATGAGAGAAGTAACTTTATTCATTGATCACCCTTTTTTCCAATTTTCTTTTCTTTTAAATTTTTTTTTTTTTACTTGATTATCTCCCAAAAGGAATGCTGCCAAAATACACTGGTCACGTGACAGTTTCTATTGAGTGACTAACCAAACCTGTTCTCAGTCACTTGAAATCCTCATCCAGCACTTGACCAACAGGAGACTGTCCATTTAGTTTGGACTTTTGCCATTGTGTTGCCTTTCTATATAAGAACGGAAAACATGACAGTTGCAACAACCATCGAGGTATCAGCCCGATTGACATAGCTGCCAAGATCTCAACTGCCATCATGAGCTATCAAAGCAGCACGTGAAAAAGAAAACAAAAAAAACATGAGAATCAAGCTGATTTCAGCCCAGGGCTTGGCTGTATTGATCAGATCTTTATACGCTGTGAGATCTTGGAGCAGCAACAGGAATTCAGGAAACCAAGGGCTGTGGCATTCCTTGATTTCAAGGGGGACTTGGATGCTACCCACAGGTCTACCCTGTGGCAGAGATTGGAGGAGGATAGTGTGCCCCTTAAGCTCATCAGGATCCTGCAGGCCTTCTACAAGGATACAACAAACTGTATGTTTGCATCAACGCCTTGCTGTCTTGTGCACTGGAAGACATCCCTGGGGAAGTTGAATTGGGAAAACAGTACACTCATAAATGACTTAAAATTTGCAGACAACATGAGCACTGAGGATGCTTCAATCTTGCAACACATGATGGATCTGGTAACCGATTGTGCGGCACTCTTTGGGCTGCTCCAGCAAGACTGGAATGATACACAGCTAGTACTGACCCAGGACGGAATACCATACAAAGCCTTCCAAAACTTCCAGGTACATTGGCAGTGAGATCACATCTTCCGATGGGGCCGTTCACCAAGAGGTGACATCGAAGATAGCAAAGGCCAATGTGGTCTATAATAACATTGACTGCCTCTGGAGGAGGAGATATGATACTATCACCACAAAGAGAAGAGTCCACTGCACAGTGGTTCGCTCCACCGTGTCGCATAGGTGTGAGCATTTCATTAAAAACAATTTGTAATCTTTGGTTTGACGTACATAAACATATGGCAATGTTTAAACAACATACAAAGGCTAAAAAAAAAAATTTAAAAAGTATCATTTTTTATTAAAAAGTATAATTAAACCATATATTCATCAGAAATTAATGCAATAATGAAGTTTTTGTTCTTTATTAAAACGTCAGTCATAGGATGCAGTTGCGCAATCTGATAAAGATCAAAAGACAGGCTTTTAATCTCATTATTGCTGTAATATCTGATGAATATGTGGTTTAATTATACTTTTTGGAGCCATTGCATGAGTAGGAGCCTTTATATGCTAGTCAAATACTGCCATAGGTTTACATACATCAAACCAAAGATTGCCTTATTTTTTTTTTACAGCAGCAAACAGTGAAGAATTAATGTTGGAATTAATTTAATACTCACAAGCAGCAGAATACAAATTTAAGCAGTTACATCAGAGCTCAATTTTGGAATAAAGTCTTAAGCAATGTAGGTGCGACCCTAACACTTTTATTTAATTCATTTTCTAACATTTATATATTAAAAAATTCTAATATCTATCTATATAAAAGCCAGTGTCCATTACTTTGTAATGTACAAAACATGTCACGCTATATTTTTGTTCATATCTAAGAGTGTAGATCAGATACCCCTTTCATATTTTTCATACATAACCAAAACATGTCCACATAAAATTGTGTAATTCAGGTGTTGCTCATCTCAACTAGGTAGGTACCAAAACATTACAAATCATAGCAATAATCAAAGTTGTAAAAACGTATTGCAATAATTTAAATATCTTCTTTGAAGTTTCAATTTTTGATTCTGATTACAAATTTTTAAAACAAAGTTATAAAAATAAAATAAAAATTACTTTTGCCTACTTAAAGCAGATATTAGACCGTTTTTAATTCAATATTCTGTCAGTAATTTTGGGTGACAAAAATTGACCTAACAATTTGTCATCCCAAACAATGAAACTAATTAAAAATCTCAAAATAAACTTAGCCATTGTAGTACTGAAAATATAGTGAAAAGTATATTTGTTTAGGAGTTTGTTACCTGTCAACTCAGTTCAAAGGTAAAGTGGGAGTTGAATCACCTTTCCTTACCCATAGCTGATGAAAGCAAACTTAAATTTACGAGCGTTTCATTAGACAGTTGAAGTATGGGTGACCAAAAATAAAACATGATATTATTCACATTAAAACGCTGTCATATGACAGGCAACACTCTAAAAATATCTAATTATTTCTATAGTAATCACATGAACAAGGAGGCACTGAATTTGAAAACACTTGCAAGAGTATATGAACATAAGTGCCCAACAAACAATTTTTAAAAGTTGATATTTTCGTTATTTTTAGAGCTACAATACTCAGTTTTTAAAATTTATTTTGAAGCTTGAACACTATGAATCATAATGCAAAGTGTTCAAGCTTAAAAATAAAATAAAAACTGAGCATTGTAGCTCTAAACATAATGAAAATATTAACTTTAAAAAATGGTTTGTTGGTCACTTATCATGCGCACTCATACACTGACAGCTTTTTAAATAAAAATAATCAGGTCTGGTTAGTCACTCAATTAGAAACCATCACGTGATCAACATCTTTTGACAGCATGCTGTGTTGGAGGTGCTCAATTAAAAAATTGGAAAAAGGGGGATCAATGAATAAGTTACTTCTCTTGCTTTTTGTTGGGCGGTCTCACTAAAAAAGTTTGAATTAAAAAGTCTGAATTAAAACAAAACAAAAAAACAAACGTAAATGCTAAGGGACCAATTTAGCATAAACTTACATTGTGAACCCCCCCCCCCACTAAAAACCTATTTAAGGGAGGAATTTTATTTTTGAAATTTCAGCCCTCAAGCTCCATTGGTGCGGTCTGTACGCGTATACCTAGCCTGCCAGATCAACTTAAAAACTGAAGAAACCTATGTTTTGTTTGACGGTTTCTTATATCCGTAATATACACATGTATTATTTACTATTTAGAACAGAATATATTCTAATTAGAGCTCAAAAGTAAATAATAGTAATTATTTTCTGACAAGATTTAAGTTATTTGGATTCTATCCAATCAAAATTAAGTCAACATATCATCTATATTTATTTTGTCCCGTTCAATACTGAAGAAAAAAAAAAAAAAAAAAAAAAAAAAAAAAAAAAGAAAAAAAAAGAAAAAAAAGCCACAATTTGGCATTAGTGTACAAATGAACACATTCAGCTTTACTATTTCACAGAGGTGGACAGGTACACCAATTTCCGAAAACATATGGTCCAGTACATCTTTTAATCTAGACAAAATTATGAGCGGACACTTGAATTACTCCTGGCTCTAATACTAGTTCACTGAGTGGCCACCTGTGATGTGTGTTGAGCCATCTCTTAATTGTTTATACTGCAGGGGTTGTCACTGCTCCATTGAATGTCATATTCTTAGCCTGGAGGTGTGAGGGCAAACAAGTCCATAGTTTTTTTTCCAGACCTTTCCAATTAATTATATAGTGCAAGAAAAATTGTACAATCTCATGTTTGGAATGGTAAGGCTTCAGAATTCTTTGTAAGTACAGTACTATTTGTTTAATTAATATACCTATATCAGTTTCATATTTATTAACTCTATAATTAATATCATTTATGCATTTAATTAATATTTATTTAATTTAAGTTTCTAACAGACCTAATGCTTTAAAGATACAAGATGTGCATAATTAGTGGATCAGAGGTGGATTATTGAATCATTATACAACCTCTGTTGATCCAGCAAACTTTTGTCATCGTGGCCATCAGCTGTCAACCATCAAGTATGTTTCTGATAGGCTACATGCCAAAGCCACGATAGAGGAAATTATGAGCAGCTCTCATACACTAGAAATGGTCAAAACATGCAAAATAAAAAAATAAAAATTGCCAAAATGATCAAAATGGAGTTCAGCTTAATTGGGAAATTGGAATTAGGTTTCTATTGGGAATTAGCCATTAAATGGCTAGTGATAACGCTGAAGGATTATCATTTATCATAACTAGGAAACACAGTAACTAATTGATGGAACCCTAATAATCCACTCCACTTGCCCTGCTTTAGAGAGCGTGTGCCCATTTTGGCGATTATCTTTTAAAAGAATTCCATCACGTGTCCAGGAGATTTTCTGAGCAGCAGACTATCATTTTTATTAAAACTAAGAAAGTAATACACATTGCCACCTTCACCAGATGGTCACTTGTTACATCTGTTTATTTTTCTTGGTGCTTGTGACTCGTTTGGGACCCAAATTTTGTTCATTCCAAAAGGTCACATTTTGGCAGACACCGGTGACCCCAGCTATTACGTCATGCTGAATAATTTGAATATAAAACACGTGGAATATCAAAAAACAATTTGGGTGCTTCTGGTTTGTTTTATGAACATTTTTTTCCAAAACGAAGTATAATTTTATAAAATGACATACATTGATTTGCAAAAAGTGTTTTTCTTTAATAAATACACAGTTTAAAACAAAGTAATCTAATGATAATTTGTCTGGCACTTCTTACTTGGTTTCCCCTCAGAAATATTATAGAAATAAAGTGTTAATTTAAATTGAGTTTGATTCTTATTTTATTAAATTATATCGTTCCTTAACATTGTTTTAAATCAAAAACACCTGTTAAATGTAAGTAATTTGTTCTTTTTGTTTTATTTCAAAGTAGATATTAAATTACATTGATTTGAAAAAAATTACATGAGTTTTTTTTATTATTATTCAAATCAATGTATGTAATTTTATTAAATTATACACGTGTTTTGATTTGTTACATTAGTTTGTTTTGAAAAAGAAAATGTTCACAAAACATTAAACAAGAAGCGCCGTACAAATTATCATTAGATTACTTTGTCATCGTTTTGTTTTAAACTGTATTTATTTAAAACAATTTTTTTTCAAATCATGTATGTAATTCAATTAAATTATACTTCGTTTTGAAAAAGAAAAGGTTCACAAAACAATTCAGCATGATGTAGTAGGTGAGGTCACCGGTGTCCGCCAAAAATGTGTTGTTTTGGAATGAGCAAAATTTGGGTCCCAAACATGTCACAAGCACCTTTTTCTTCTTTTGAAGCAGTGCATCCATTCCTCAGGTGACAGCTGATTAATTAAAAGGTTGCCAATCTTTAAAGATTTTATAAAAATAAAAATAAAAAAAAAATAAATAAAAATTCTATTATCATTTTAGTAAGAAAAATGTATTAAAATATTTTTTACCTGGAGATAATGTAATCAATGCCAGTGTATTTTGGATATCAAGGTGATCCACAGTATCACAACATACTAGCAATTTTCAATTTCCAATTAAATGCCTGAAAATAAAGAGACAACATTTGAACTTTTGAAACAAGGTATTAGCATTCTTAATTTACTGCATTTCATAACATGGCAAGTTATACACATTACACACACGTCATTTTCTAAGATACAAAAGGTTTTGCCACCAAACATTTACAAATCACTTTCAATTTACCATTGAATTATGGAGTTATTCTATTTTTACCACGTCATCAGAAGAGTCGACTACATAAAGATGGCATTAGATAGTGGACTCTTCTGGTGACGTAGAAAAGTGTTAGATACATGGATACATATATAAGTGGATTCTTAACAAAACTGTTTGGAAAAAAAAAAAAAAAAAAAAAAAAAAAATGTTTCTTGGCCAAATTCTCAAAATGCAAAGTATTTTGTATAATAGCTTTTCACATTGTACCTAAGACTTAGAGGAAATATTAAATGGATTTATTATTAGAAAACCAGTGATATGGTACAGTACTGGACCATATATCTGGCTTCCAGAAAACCAGTGATTTTTTTTTTTTTTTTTTTTTTTAAACTGCCAGGTTTTGAATTTGGTGTAGTAGTTTTCCCCCTCATGGTTTAATTGATGAATCTTACAGTAGTGGATTAATATTGATTGAAAAGACCTTGTTTTTGAAGTGGATTAATTTGAAAATATGTTATAAACAGTTTCGTTCTTTTCTTTACTTTTCATTGTATATTTTATTTTTCTTATTCTATATTTTAGAGATCTATAGAATCCGGAATATACATAGAGTGGATACTGATGTTCATTGCTCAAAATGCCCTGATAAGAAAATCCTTACTTCATCTATCTGCAGTAAAACCAGGAGACAGCAATAAACTACAAATTCACTGGTGTTAGAAAAATTTCATCTCCGCAAGAGTAGCAAATGCATGGAACAGCCTAAGTGAAAAGACGGTCACATCCGAGAACATCAATATTTAAAAAATAATCTTTATTCTGATATTGGACATACCAAATTTAACTACCATTTTTCTTATTAGTTTAATCCCAGCCCAACTACACTGAAGCTGGCTTAACGACACAATTAACTACTGTCAAAAATGCCTATTTCAAGTATAAGTTAAGTATATTATTTTTTAAAAATATTGCATAGATAGCTGAAGTTTTGTTTGAACAGTCTGTTGCTAGTTATATTTACTAGCTACAATGTTGTATTAAAATAAACTATAAAATTATTTATTGAAGTATATATTTTAAGAATTTTAAGTGGATTACCAAAGATCAAACAGACTGCTTTAGAAATTTAGTAATTACAATTTCATTCATTACTTTTCAAGGTTTATTCTATATTTTAAGCCTTAAACCATAAGTACGGAAAATCCATAAATCCAGGTCACCTCCCGGTCCCAAGCTTATCAGATAAATGTATCTTTCTTTGGTTTGTTCTAAAAGTTCCATAATCAACTTAAATGAGATTTGAATAAGAGATGGCTTGGTTGACATCAATCTAAACATTTTTATGAGGGTTCACATACACACAGGGCTGTCTTATCACATAGGCACACTGAGCAGTTGCTCAGGGGTCCCATGATTTTAGGGGCCCTGAAATTCAATTTGAAATATGAAAATTAAAGTTAAAGTTCATATTATTAAATAGCAGACATGGAGAACCTTCTCTAAACCTATGTTTACATTCAGGTTTAAATCAGTTCTTGACTCTTTATTGAACCCATTTGTTAAATCGGGGCCCAAATCCAGTACATTGCTTTGTCTGTGGGCCTCAAATATTCTTAAGAAAGCCCTGCACACATACACTTTTTAACTCAATCAGGCCGGGAGCACACACAGGTGTGCTTTAAATTTTGCACTAGAAACAGTACGCTACAGAGCTGTCAATACAGATTGGCCACTCAGGAATGCTTGGCTAGCTCCACTGCCGCCGTTTTATCCAATGTGTGATTGAAAATATGGAAAATTTTGTGAAAGTTCTTTTTTTCCCCCCCAAGGAAACCTCAAAAAACATGGCATCAAGAAGAATGAAGGTATGATGTGAATGATGTGCTGAAGCTTTTAGATGTTGATCATGATACAAAATCGATGAAAGCGAGATATCAGGTGATGAAGCCAACGATAGTCATATTGACAATTATAGCGCTGAATATGCGTGTACTACTGGTGCTGCTTACTCTAGTCACCATTTTGAAAAATAATTACGTCATGTGACCAATGAATTGACTAAAATGTTATATACCCATATAGTCCTTTGTACCATTATCTAGAAATTCATCCATCTTTTATACTGTAATATTGATTGAGTTTTCACCTATCTATGCTTGAATTTGCCCATCATTGATAGTGATGAACACTATTGGTGTGACTTGTTTATAAAGTCATATTTGTGGCATAGTCCTGCCTTGAAATATAATAAGTGATATATCATTCCATATAAACACAAATTTTGCTTCAAGTCTGTTGTGCTGTAGTGTTACATCGGCAGGAATAAGTGATACACATGAATGAAATGCATGATATGGCGGTCATTTTGAATACATAATGTGATCACATGACCATTATATTTGTATAATTTTGCCATAAATTAAATCCATATCTTATAACCTTCAAAATGATATATGTCTTTCCCAGGGTTTCTTAGAAAATGAGAAAACTTAAATTAATCCATTGACTGACCCGAGTATAAGTCAAACTGTTGTTTTTTGGCCATTCTTTTAGTAAAAAAAAGTTTTATATTAAAAAATATATGGTATACATATATGTGATTACTATTATAGAGGTTGCTAGGAGTCCCCGTTGATTATAGCTCAACAGTATTTTCATTATTCATCCTCCCCAATTTT
>VCCN01001195.1:1561316-1574995 GCA_006491835.1 Architeuthis dux
ATTAACTCCATCCTCCTACCACCTCATTCAACAGGACCAGGAGGTCCTGCCAGTTGGTTCATTAAAAAATGTGGATTTTTTTTAATGAACCAGCTGTCAGGATCTACAGGTATATCTTGATTAGTGCGGTTAATTCGTTCCAAAACTTTCCATACAGTTCAAAATGTACTGTTAAAAATCTTATTATAATTTAACTTTTTATGTACAGCAATTCCTTAAATGTACTACATCAAAACCCGCACTGATCAAAACTGCACTAGTCAATGTGTTTCTGTACTTTTCACCAGAAGTTCCTTATCACAGTCTTTCTCTTACCAAGCTCACCAGACATGGATAAATTTACACAATTATGTACAGCAGGGCTACTCTAAGTGTGGTGCGAACAATAGGCTGCTCGTACACAGCTATTTTCAAATCTTTGATTATGTTTAAAGTGTATATTACTAGATGATGTTCTTGGCCATGCTTCGGCCAATATTCCCTCTAATTTTTAGTAGTCAGTGTTCGCAATAATCACATGTGCTAGTTTTTTTCTGTGCCAAAAATATGTGTGCACTGAATGTTTGTGCAAATGTAAACTTGAAATTGTTTCAAGTTGATTTTGGCACAACCTATCTCTCATTGCTAATAAAACTCTACTGGCATGTTTTAAAATAGTACCGTAGTGGGATTGCATCCTACTAAGTAACATAGTAGGATTGCATCCTACTAAGTAACATTGCATTCTACAAAGTACTGTAGTATGATTGCATTCCACGAAGTAATCGACTCATTAACAGATACAGTTAGCTAAGAGATTATTTTCTATAAGTATAGTTATAATTATAAGCATAATATAGTACAAGTACAGGTATGAGCATTAATTACTACATTAATTTAGATCACTAACCTTTTGTGCTCACATTAATGTCCTTTGTGCGCTGGTTGCACACATGCACAGCTTAGAGGGAACCATGGCTTGGGCATTATTTTACAGTCTAGAAACTATATAAAACACCTAAATGACATTGCTTTGTTATGTTTATTTCCTAACCTTGACAAATTTCCTTTAAATATCAATCTAATATTAATTCATATACACTATATTATGAAATGTTTATACGAATAACATTTGTTTTAGCGTATATTAAAAATAGTGTGCCTTTCAACTCCTTACTTGGACAGCAAGCTTTTGAGTAGCTGCTATTTTTGCTTAGAATACTGATTACATAGCAGCGAACATTTGAGTAGTAATAATAATTTGGCACAGATATGCTGCCGGTCCCCGACACGTTGGAAAAAAATCTTGCCGGTCCGCCAGATCAGATAGTTTGAGTAATTCTGATGTATACTATCACCAGAACACGCATACAGGGCAAAGTTTTAGTTTTCTAACCAATTAAAAATGCATATCTATTAGAGTACAGTCTAACACTTATATTAAAGTTAACCTGAAGAAAGAAAAGGAAAAGAAGAATTTATAGGCAAGGAATATTTTTTGTAATGGATGTGTAGCGTGATGAGGACCGGTCTTAATCGTTCTCCCATCTCACTTTTCAAGACGAAGAAGAACCTTCAAAGTCAAAACTATAAATAGCCAAGCTGACATCGGCTGGCAGGAGTCAGAAGAGTGCAAGACGATTGATAAGAAAACATATCAATGGTATGGGAAGACTAGAGTGGGGGTACGGGGAAGACCTACTGAAGAAAGACTTATTTCTACCATAATTAGCAAGTACACATTAAACAAGCCTGGCTGCTCCAGAGTCAAACTCTGCTCCTACTTCCTTGCGTAATTCTACTATAAATTCGGGATGTATGTAAGATTTGTTAGTTTAGCGCAGGTGGTAACACTAGGCTAGCGATCACTAAGTGATGAGTTCAAATCAAGGTAGGGAAATGGGAATTTTACATATCGGTTTGCTCCCCCATTTTTGGCGAGGATTGTTATTGTTCTTGTTCCATAGGAAAGGAAAGTCAACTGACTGTTATAGACTTACTGCTTGTGGTCAATACTTGAATTGTACCATATTTTGGGAAGGTATACCAGTATATCAATGAAATAAGACTTTGGGGGAACCTACTGAAAGCATTTCACATTGACCTACTGTTTGTGAACCCATGGAGTGCATACAGACTATTGAGTCATTGAAATAAGAAAAAGTACTTTTTCTTGTTTCAAACAATATCTTCCTTAGTCAATAAAATAAAACATTTAATAAGTAATGCATTCGTATAGTATCACCCATAAGTAAGTACACCCCTGCCAGTTTTTAATAGAAAGTTAATTTTCTTATAAATCAAACATAGCAGGATTTTATTATTTCTAGTGGAACATTACACAATCAAAACAGATATTATCAAGTATTATTTATGACCAAGATCTCCAGCATTGAAACGGTTGCCAAAAGTATTTTTTTGTAGTGTTGTACTCATCTTTGAACAGCAACATATTCATATTTTTGGCAATAGAGTTTCAATGCTGCAGAGTTTGGTCATAAATAATACTTGATAATCTGTTTTTATTGTGTAATGTTCCACTAGAAATAATAAAATCCTGCTATATTTGGTTTAGAAGAAAATTAACTTTCTATAACAGTGGTACTTATTTATGGGTGATACTGTAAGTGAACAATATCTTTTTTGGTATGCGGAAAGTTCACCACCTAACAATTCACCACCATTAATTAACTTATAATTATTGTACATTGCAGTGTACAATAATTATAAATTAATTAATGTTTGTTGTTTTATAAGTCTGTTTTTTTTACTTTTATAGCTAATTTCTGTTTATTTTTATTTCTTATAAAAGACAAATAAAATGGCTTAAGATTCGTTTTAATGTAACTATTACTGTTAAGATCTTACGGAGTCGAATATACAATGAAAAATAGAAAAACATTTGTAAACATGTTTTAAATGTAAACAAGTTTTTAAACAATGGGCGAGAAGCGGGGCATTCTTGTTACAATGAATGAGACTGCCATACTCTGAACAATCCTGGCCATATCAAAATCGATAATTTTGACCAAAGCTTTTTCCAAAACATCATTCATAGAGTTAAACATCTACACAATGAGCACATAAGTAAAGTTATCAGTAAACATTCAGGTCTCAATCTCTGGATTTTGTCTGTCACTTATATCTAGTATCTAGGCACTTATTTTCAGACTGACAGACATTTGATGAATTATAATAAGATTATTTTATTTATTACTTTTACATGCTTATTTGTAACTACATTATTTAGAAAGCAATTAGTACATTATTTACAAGGTTATTATTAAGGTTTTAGGGGTCCGATATTTTTATTTGGAACGAATTACTGAAATCCCATAGGTTTAATTATTCAAAAAATTCAACGAGCCATTGTGTGAAGGGATTGTCCTCGTTATGAGAGGTACCACTGTATTATAAATAAGAATTTTTAATCATAGTTAGGCCAAGTAGCAGATAAAGAGTACAATGAGGCTAACATTGTAATCCTCAGTAATGTTCAAGCAAGTTCTTATTGTTGGGTTAAGATTGTTCCAATTAGGAGCAATAAGAAGAAAAAAAAAATAGACGTTTGATCCAGTTGGCAGGAAATCAAAAACTGAAATGGAGACCAGGAAAAAAAGAAATCTAGTAAGTGATAAGAGAACGGGGAAAAAAAAGTTGATGTTATAAGCAGAGATAATTTTGGTACCTTCATAGTGGGGTATGAACAAAAAATAGCCATAGTCAACGGGAAGCGAAAAGAAAGCCAATTCATTTTGTAACTTCTGAGAAAAAGAGGGGGGGGCTTTCTAACGGCAAGCGATGAAGTAAATTAACAAAAAGAATCTTGGACAGTAGATATGAGAGACCAAGCACCTGGTCATAGTAAATGAATGGAAACACTGGTTCTTGTATGATCACCGAAGTTAGGCAAGGTTAAGCCTGGTCAATACCTAGATGGGTGACAGTTTGGGATTACCAAGTGCCGTAAGCAGCTGGGGATCATGTAGAGGGCATCCTGTCACAATCTGGTTAATTATCCTAAGGAGGAGACCAATCTCTACACTACACTCAATAACTCAAGCCAAAGAAATGAATGAAGTAAATGAAATGAGTCACAACAACATCTACAAGTGAAGAAAGACTTATAAATGCTTTCTTTGGTCAAGGTGAGGTTTTCAGAGTGGTGTAATCATTCAATGTCACCATTAAAATTTACAATTAATTATTGTTAGACTAGCAGTTAAATTTGATCGAGTAGACACATTAATTCTATGACCAAGACAATCAGTTCTCTGCAGAGCAGGTGTGCGATATATATATATATATATGTAATAATTTCAAGTGATCCGTTTCATTTGGATTATTTATTTTCCTGCCATTCTTTTGCAATGATCAAATGAGTAATATTTCTTGAAATGAAGAGAAAAATTCTAAATTATGTAAACCTTATCACCTACAACTCTGACTTAGCCGAACAATAAAATTTCAGATTAATCTAAATACTTTTGTTCATAATCTATATCGGGGTCGGCAAACTTTTTGAGGAGGCAGGCCGGATTAAAAATCTTTTTATGTCTTACAGGGCAAGTCAAATAACAGATTAAACAAGGATCCTACAAGGCATGGAAATTAACAATTATTATATTCTATTATAGAGTAGTCTCATTTATTGATTTGCAAATGTGTACAAGCCTGGCTGCTGCAGGGTCAACCTCTACTCCTAACAACAGTTATATATGGGACAACACCATATAAGTAGAAAGAATCACTTAAAAAGGAAAAAGTCAAATGTTTTTACTGAGTATAATGGAAAAAAAGCACTCGTATGACGGGATATAACATCCAAGTTAGCCAAATATATTAATTGAACATCAGGAATGAGTAGTGTTAAAACCTTTTAGTTATAAAACATGATTCATTCGCCGCCAATGCAAAAATGAGACTTGCTTTATTTTTCAATTCTGAATTTTATTGTTCGACAAGGAGAGCAGAATTTTGTGTGGTCTGTGGACTTCATTGAGTATGTGACGTATTCAATGAAGTCCGCAGACCAGATTTGGCCGGCAAGCCATAGTTTGCCTAGCCATCCTAAGAAAAAAAAACAAATTCATAACTCAGGCCATATCACCAGATTAAAAATTTTAAATGCTTTAAAGCCATAAAGATTGGTTAGAACAGGGGTTGGCAACCGTTTTTGGAGGTGAGCCTGATTAGGACTGTTATGTCTTAATGGCTAAGGCGTATAAAAAATGAAATAATGATCTTACAAGGCTATCAAAACATATCGGAGTGTTAAAATATTTTTAGCTATAAAACACTGATTCAGGCCACTGCAAAAGTGAGACTTTTGCTCTAGTTTCCAATACTGAATTTTATTGTTCGTTAACCAAAGATAGACAAGGAAAACAGAATTTTTGCATGCAATGCCATGTATTTACTGAAGTCTGCAGGCCGGTTTAAATGAGACTGGACCGGATTTGGGATGCCAACCCCTATATAATACTAAAAGTCTGATTCTGTTAGTGAGCTCTAAGTAAACCGAAACTGGGCATTGTAGCCAGAGGTATTGAATTAAAAAGGTACCAAAACTGTGCTCACTTAAAGAATGCAAATAAAATCCTGGTGATTTGCAACTTGATAATAAAGTAGGGCCCATGTTCGCATCTATCTATATTATAATGACCAAAGAAAGATAACTATTGAATGTTAATTATAGAGTAGTCTCATTTATTTATTTGCAAATTTGTACACGCCTGGTAGGGAAATGATAATTTTTATATATGATAAGTCTTACATAATTATAACAAATTTTCGCAGATATGTTTGACTTCGGTATTGACAGTTGGTAAAAATCATCTACTAATCACTTGGTCCGGATTTCAAATCACAGTAGGAAAATGTTAATTGTATATATTCAGACTAAGATGATTACTGCAACTTTTGTATATTATATTATTAAATAATTATAACATAAATTTTTGTAGTTATTTAATAATATAAAATACAAAAGTTGCAGTAATCATCTTCAGTTGGAATATATATACACAATTAACATTTTCCTACCATGATTTGAAATCACGACCAAGTGAGTAGTAGGTGATTTTTACCGACTGTCAATACTAAAGTCATACATATCTACAAAAATGTATGTTATAATTTTTTATTTATTATATATAAAACACAAAAGTTGCAGTAATCATCTTCAGTCAGAATAGAAGTAGGAGTCAAGTTTGACCCTGCAGCAACCAGGCTTGTTTTTTCTTTTCTTCTTTCTCTTTATTTAAGAAAGTAGACTAGGTCGAATAAATTCGATTGGTTGAAATCTCATCAAATGTAAGAGACATTGGTTTGAGAAAAAAAATAAAAAGTCCTTAAGAAACAGTCTGTAATTTGTTGAGATTGCTTGGATTGCAAGAGACAAACTGTCAATACAGAACTTTCCAGTAGATTGAATGGCTTCCGATCGATGCAAGATGATAGAGCAGAAGATCACTTGAGGTAGAAGGATGCTGAAGAGAAAGGTTGGGGAGGGATGATTTATTTGAGGTGTGGGGGTGGCTGATCAGGTGTTTAGGAGATCTGAATGTCATACAGTAAAGACAGAGAAGAAGGAAAAATTGAAGTTAAAATGAAAGGGAAGAAAACAATGGCACTGCATAATTGGTTTCAATAAGGTTTGGGTTTGCTAATGATCCCACCAGGGCTGTGGAATCGGAGGTTTTGTGACCGACTCCACAGCCCTGGATCCCACCCACAAAAGAAGAAAAAAAAAATCAGTTAAAATTGACAAGCAATTTCTACGTTTCAGTACTAAAGAAGAATCGATCTGCCTCAAAATTTAATCAATTCTTCCTTAGCCCATGGCCCACCCTACCACAAAATGTCATCGAAATTCATTGAGAACTTTGAGATATTGCGTGGACAAAAATGAGTGAATACATATGAATAGCCCGCGTATGATAAGTGCCCAATGCACTATTTTTAAAAAGTTAATATTTTCGTTATTTCCAGAGCTACAGTGCTTAGTTCATAATGCAGAGTGTACAAGCTTCAAAATAAAAATAAAAACTGAGTATTGTAGCTCTAAAAATAACTAAAATATCAACTTTTTAAAAATGGTGCGTTGGGTTCTTATGCACGGCCACTCATATCTCTTCCAACTTCGGTGGCAGAGATAAATGACAGGCTAGCTCATAATACAATATCTGTAATGAGGCATTATAATATAAATAAGTTTCAAACAATTCACCATTTGAAATAATCTTCAAATTAAGGTTCAATCAAATTTCTAATATTTACATGCTGATCTCAAATCTTTTATGGGGTCCAAAGCAGAATTTTATTTGATTTGAACCCCCCCCCCCCCCTGTAACATCTCTTGGGGGGTCCCACTGTTTCTTGGGGAGGCCCTAAGCAGCTTATGTCTTTAGCCGGCTCAGAATCTTACCATCGACTAATGACAGTCATTCAGTTACTTTATCTCTTTCTACACAGAAAGGATCACATCTATATTATACACTAGTAGGAGGTGCAGAGTGGCATAACAATTACAGACACAGAAAATGCAGTCAGCAGGGAGAGTTTGAGTTTCAGTAAAGGTTGCACATGTTCACTTCGCACTAATGACCCTGGGAAAGGCATGAATCCATTTCTCCCCCAGCTATGGATAAATAGCAGGCCAGTCGGAGCCCTTTAGCCCTGTAAGGCAATCTATCCAAGAGAAGGTAACACTGACAGAAATAGCCTATAGGTTGGCAGTCGCAATAGCTGGTCCCAAGCCCAGGTAAAGGAGAAGGGTTAGGCATAGGGCTAGCAACTCCACCCTGTGAGAAAACAAAAAACAAAAACACCTACTTGCTACTGAAACCGCAGCCGAGCGGTTGCAGCCCTATGCTACACAAGGAGTCTATGGGAATAAACGAAAACAAAAACTATCAAACACTCGAGAGATTATATACTTTCCCATCTCAAGTTATATCTCATGTCAGTCAGCATTTGGCAGCCAGGGCCCAAACCTTTTGATGATCAAAAAGAAAAAAAAAGAAAGAAAAAAAGAAAGGAAATAAGAATAAAACAATATATAATAGTAAGAGTTAACCATTTTGAAAAGAATTATGCAATTATTAGCCATTCTTACGTCTGAATTTACACCAGAATTGCAGAATTTCCAAGATTTTGCCTGGAAACCAGATTAATATGCTTTTAATGCAAATATTAGAAAATGCTGAAAATGACATATTTTAATCATCTTAGACTAAAATGCAAGGAATTTTGGTCCTGAGAAGCTAGGAAATTTGAAACCCCAGCTGCATATGGTTACCCCAGCATTTTAACTTGCAGAGATCACAAGACAGCACAGTATATTAGAGAACAAACAGGAGTCAGAGATATCATATAATCCATTAGAAAACTCAAATGGCAATGGGCAGGCCATGTTGCAAGAATGTCAGACAATCGCTGGACATCACGACTCACAACATGGATCCCCAGAGATAACATGTGGAATTGCGACGGCAGAAAATAAGACGGCGTGACGATTTAGACAAGTTCAGGAGATATTGGTGCTACAACGCCTGCAATAGAGATCTGGCAGATCTTAGGGAAGGTCTATGTCCAACGACAGTTGTTAAAAGACTGATTAATAAATAGGGTGCCCCTAAAGTCTGGACACACAGGCAAAATGCATATTTTCAATAAAAAAATTTGAACAACATTTTATTTAATTGAAATATTAATAAATAACATCTTCAATGTGTTTCCCACCATTTGTGAATGTGATGCAAAGTTTAATGCGTTTTTTAAGATTCATATGAACTTTCTAACCTCCTTTCCCACATTGGAAAAGCCAATTGGGGTCCTTCTGGGATGAAGTGCATTAAAATCATCTGCTATCTTTCGATATGACCATCCTTCACGTCCACTGAGAAGTACCAATTCAATCCTTTCTTCTTTCAACAAACTCATATTTAATCGGTGGAGCAAAAAAAATATAGTTAGTTATAAATAATGATATTTCCTATGTGTCCAGACTTTAGGGACACCCT
The DNA here is from genome assembly GCA_006491835.1 of Architeuthis dux. Lineage (NCBI taxonomy): Eukaryota > Metazoa > Mollusca > Cephalopoda > Oegopsida > Architeuthidae > Architeuthis > Architeuthis dux. The sequence goes on from VCCN01001195.1 coordinate 1,570,322, forward strand.
GTAGTTTTCAAGTACCTTCTGCAACTTTTTTTTTTTTTTTCTAGTGTTATTATGGCAATCTTGGAACAGGCTCAATTATTGTTGAGGTATTTTTATAGCATATCATCTTGTAATCAAAGTGGATAGTGATTGAATCTGGTGCAAAGATATTTGTTGGCCAAATCTACACGTGGCTACTTCTGAATTTTCCTACCTGACAAGGTAAACAAGAGTTGTATGTAGTATATAATGTTTATTTATGTAAAAAAAGGAATCTATTTTGGTCAAAGAAAATGTCATACTTGTAAAGCATGTTGTTTACGAGGTCAGAGTGACATAACAGTTACCAGCATGGAAAACAAAATCAGCCGGACCGAATTAGAGTTTATACTCACTTCCCACGGGATAGGCATGAATCCACTTCTCTCCTTTAGCTATGGGTAAATAGCAGGGCAGATGGAGCTCTTTAGCCCTATTAGGCAGTCCATCTAAGAAGATTACTCTGAAAAAACCTACAGCTTGACAGTCGCCATAGCTGGTCCCAAGCTTGAGTAAAGGAGGAGGGTTGGGCATGAGGTTAGCAACTCCATCCTGTAAAAAACGCCTATTAAAACTGTAGCAGAGTGGTTGCAGCCCTATGTTCCACAAGCTGAGGCATCAAAATACATTTGCTTTGTTGATGTATTCAAGAAAAACTAGAGCAATGCCTGTTCCAAAGGTGCAGGTTTGGAAGGGACCAGACTTTATGGTGTATGGAGCCGCCTACCATAATTGTCATGTGAAATAATTTTCTGCCAGTCATACAAAACTACAGCTTCAAAGTATTTTGGTTACTTCTCTTCTGTGTTGCCAATTTAGATAATTCTAAAGAGCATAAGTCAAGGGAGATTATTTATAGAAACTAGGAAGAAAGATCTATAATCTTTATTAGATTTCTCTAGAACCACTGATCCAGAAAACTTTAAACTCGACACTGCAATGCCCGGTGTGCTGACTAATATGTCTGGTGAACATCAACTTCATACAATGGCCAGTTGTAGAGTTATCTTGGTGCATACAGACAGATTTATCAAATTATAGTAACGATGTAGCCAGAGAAACAAACAAAAGTTCATTAAGGATTTTGTTTTCAATAACAAGGCATCAAGAAAAGCTAATCTAAAACTTCAAAGAGTTTCAAGTCAAAATTGATTAATTACATTAAAAACTAAAAAGAAATGAAGCCAAAATTATAAAGCTATACCTGGATGATTAAAACAAAATCAAATACTAAGCACTAATTAGTGAGTAAATGATGAAAAAGAAAAATAGAGTAGATGTTCCAAAATAAACCCAATGATTAAAGTAAACATTAACATTTGATTAACACTTGGCCTTAAATCAAAACCCAACCCAATGTTATTGTTAGAGCTGGCTTCAAAATTCACAATCACACAGTGTTAATAACTAGCCTGAAAGTCAGACCATAGATGCGCTGGTTCGATCTCATGGATTGCCAAATGTCAAATGAGACCAATCTGTCGGATGCATTCTCTCCCTTGCACTTGCAGACATATACAGAAGGAGGGGGAAGGAAACAAATGGTGGGAGTGTTTTGGCAGGTCAGCGATGAGCATTGGCACTACAATGTAGAATAACGGAAGAGATTCATTATCTGGGGGGGGGGGTGATGTTTGCAGATGCATTGTATTACTTTATTTACACCCTATTCACTGTGGAAGGTGCAGGGTGGCCCGAACAATTAACGGTGAGGACAAACCCTGGCTGAGGCTGTTTACATTCCCTAATGCCCCCAAGAAAGGCATGAATCCATCTCCTACCCTCAGCTATGATTAAAATAGAAGGGCAAACTGGGCTCTCTAGCCTTGGGAGGCAACCGGTCTAAGAGAAGGGCAACTCTGAATTCAAAATAAGCTCACGAGAAAATAGTGGCAATGGGTGAGCTCAATTAGTCACCACCTTCCCAGAACAAACATGGGATGAGTTGGGAAAGGCCTTTGTCCAGTGGGCCTGAAATGGCTGATGCTGAAAAGCAATTTTGTTATGTGATTTAGGTAATATTTTGTTTTAAAATGCCCTGCATTACTTGTGTTAGTTGGCATTGATCTGAACATTCAGGAAAGAAAGCTCTATAAACTGAAAGCATCACAAGTTATCTTCCAAGGAACTGACAGTAAAATTAAGGAACAGGGAAATTCCATAGTAACTGACACAGCATACAGAGAGAATTGATCATGTTCATGCCTCAGTATTTGGATAAAATACAAATGCCTTTATTGGTGAATTGCATTCATTATGGTTATTAAATAGAAGAATCTAATCTTTAAAATCAGTCTGTGCAGAACTGGGTCACAATAAAGGTGGTGTAACTGACAATATTCCATTGATGTCCCTTGAAACTAGACACTGTCATGAATATGCACATCTCTGAATGTAATAGGCAAAGACTCCCAGTACTTAATGTTTTCATAGACCGTGGATGCAAGAAATAATTCTTTTTACAGTTTAACAGATTTTTCTCAACGAAAAAGTGATGTAATTGACGCAACATCTGTTGTTCAAAGAAATTTAAGTCAAGAATTGGTCAAAAATCTGAAAAGTTCAATATAGGCACCTTGCCATAGAGCAATGGGTAACAAGCTAATCTTGCAAACTATTACTACTGTAATAAGTTTGATCCTCACTGGGTGTCCCACAACTTGTCCCCTACTAAGCTTAGTAACAATTCTGATGGCATCAACAGCCTGATAAGTAATGCTGTAACAAGCAATATTGTCAAACTCCAGTCCAAGTCCGTTTTTCTATCGTAACAAGAACAATCCTCACCTAATTTAGGGGAGTAAACTCTTCACTGTTTTTCCCCCGTCACGTTAAACCAAACCTAAAACCAAATTTAAAATTAACATTCCTCTATTAGTAGGCAGCTCTCTTACCGACCGAGCCAAACTGACAAGTCTTACATATCTACAAAATTTATTTTACAGATACACAAGTGCTTATTTCATTCTAATGAATACATTTATACTAAAAAATATATATTTTTATAATTTTTTAAAAATTTATTATATATACAATAAAAAAGTTGCAATAATCATCTTCAGTCGGAATAAAAGTAGGAGTAGAGTTTGACCCTGCAGCAGCCAGGCTTGTTCCATCTCCAAAGATAAAGGAATATCAGAGTTAATAAACAACCATTCTTTGCTGTCTGCTAGAGTTTGTCATGCTTTAGAAACCTGCTGTTTAGACAGAGATGAAAACATTGTGACAGAAATGCGGAAAGACAAGTAGACTATCCCCAAGGAATTTGATACATTTAGATGAACGTATTCTTTCCTAATTATGTAAAAAAAAGCAAGGTTACCGCAGTGAAATAGGATTGAACTCCTGAAGATTTTTCAGAATGGAAGAAAGATTGCAAACAAACGTTAACTCTTAAATTCATGAAACCGATGTGAAACACTTCAATGAATATAATTTTTAAAAAGGGAACTCTTGTGATTTGAATTAAAGAAAAAGAAAATACCAAAAAGTGCAAAGGAAGTAACTTTAATCAGAAGTTACTCCTTGATTTAACATTTAAATTCCCTAATATGAATTTAATAGTTTATGCATTGAAGAAAGTCATTTTCTAGAAGCATTAGTCTGGAAAGTGGGTTTGGTTTGAATATTCATTAACAGCTGGGATGGTAGACAATAGCACATGCCATACCTCTGGGACCCCCTGCTGCTTAGATGTCACTTGCTGGTTTAGCCGAAGGTCGCAGGGCACTGTTACCAGTGCTTGCTACATGGAGGCACAGCAAGAGTCTTAGTGGTAGAGAGGCTGTGTACTGGCAGGTGAAGACTTACGCTCACAGCTTCACTTTGTACCTGCCAAAGCGCGTCTAGCCAGCAACGCTACCTGAAAGACAGTTTGAAGCATCTTCCTAGATCTTCAACCAACAATATGCTGACGATGCAGCATATCCTTCTTCATCATCCCCCAGTGCCTCCAGAGGAATTTAGACATAAATAATGCCTACACTGCCGGTGGGTTGTGTATCAACACCAACATAACTCTTGTCTTTTCAATCCTGCCATCTTTCACGCTAAGGAATAAAAGTTTGAAGACTAGAATCCTTTAAATATCTTTGGAGCATCCGCACTTCCTGTGAGCTTGATAGATAGAGTAAATAGCCCAACCATCTAAGCAACTGCCTAACCTAACTTTTTAAAGCTGAAATTGGGACGTTGAGTCATGAAGATTTATTTAAGCCCAGACAACATTGAGAACTGGAAGTTACATGACTGATGACGTCATCAAAAGAGCATAAATTTTCTATAAAATGTTATCTTGCATCTATCAGATACAAATTGCATATGTAGAGAGCAAAGTGAGACCTATCAAATGATGTATAATTTGACAAAATATGGTAGAATTTCTATTTTTAGATTTTTTTCTTCTGCCGAATCAGTTTTTAAACTTGATTAAATGGTGTCACTCTGCAGACTGTCCTTTTCGGGTGCTTGTTAAATGTAAGTAATGATTAGCTTTCTCTGCAAGTTTCTTTGAAAAATATCAACTATAAATATTCCAAAGAATTGTTTGGTTTGCAGGGTTTAGCGGCATGTCAACCTTTTAGGTCATATAATGACAGAAATGTTTTTTGTTGGGATATTGTTAGTTAGTAGTACTGTTTAATTTTGATTTTTTTT
>VCCN01001195.1:1689350-1699427 GCA_006491835.1 Architeuthis dux
AATAAGACTTTAAAATTTTACCACTGAAGACGTGCAACGTTTTGCTTACGAACTGCTGTCTGAAACTCAATTTAAATTTTTTTTATTTATTGCAGTTCGTTTGTAAGTACAAATTGTTCGTAAGTCGGACGTTCGTAATTCGGGACCCCCTGTATTACTTATATAATCTTAGTTAAGTAAAAGACTTTCGTTTGGCTGAAAAAGCTTGACCTACTTTCTCTGCCCAAGTTAACAACACGTACCTCCAAGAATGTAATTGTTTGGCTACAATATGGCTGAAACAAAAAGCTATTGTAATCAAAAGTTGACCTCAGATGACCTCAAAGCTCAGCACCACCTATTGACCTTATTAAGATGAAGGTAAAAAGTTATCATAGCAATTTAAAATAATAATGATTTATAATACTTCATCTAATAAAAACGGAAAATGTATTAAATATTGTAACTATCAGAATGTAAACAAACGATCGGAAAGAAGGATAGGTCTAACGGTGTTATTTCGAGCTTCTACTCCCAGTTGAAGTCTCGGTGGTTTAATTGGTAAAGCAGGCCAGGCTAAACGGTTCTTTTCCCTTTGCTAGGGGATGTGGGTTCGAGTCCAGCCTGAGGCTTATTCTTTATTTTTCGATCAACGCTATTTGCCCACGGAGGGTAATCGGTCTGAGCAAAAAGAGTTGCGATAAAAAGCAACAGATAAAATTAAGATGAAGGTAAACAGTCGTCATACAAATTTAAAATAATAATGATTTTTATATTTTAATTACATTTAAAACGATTCAACACATTTCTCAGTAAATCTACCATTGGAGATTATTGATTATTGATTATTGATACATTTTTGAGATAAGAAAATGCTGACTTCATCTATCTGCAGTAAAACCAGAGTCACAACCATAAACTACAAATTCAGACCTCCACTGGTGTTAGAAAAGATTTCCTCTCGGCAAGATTAGCAAACGCATGGAACAACCTAAGTGAAAAGACAATCACATCCGATAATATCAATATTTTTTTAATAATCTTTATTCTGATATCGGACATACCACATTTAACTACCATTTTTCTTATTAGTTTAAACCCAGCCCAACTACACTGAAGCTGGCTTAATGACGCAATTAACCGCTGTCAAAAAAAGCCTATTTCAAGTATATTCTAACACTTTTCAATGAGCACACATATATTACACCTTGATCCTAGGCAGAGAGTCACCGGAGTGACACTTTGATCCTAGGTAGATACTCTTATCCTAGTGCCGATCCATACGTAAATAATCATTGTTTTACAGGTACTATGCTAGCTAGTTGACCCCCTTAGCTAGCTCGGGAATCTGTCAGAAGAAGGACACTCCTGTCAAACCTACGACCTATGGCTCTGCCCCTATCTGCGCCACTCCGGTGGCCCATAGGATGCAAAACCTTGGTTTAAAGGGTGGGGTCGACCCTGGGCAAGTCGCACTTTACCTTAAAACTACACTGCTCAGGCTGGAGGTTTACTCCGCACATTGGTCCCGCCGTCTATGGTCCAAATGCTGTGGAGGGCCATCCCCAAAATCTTCGTTCGCGAAGCCAACTATTCATTCATTCATTCGTTCATTCATGCTAGCTAGAAATAATTACAATGTAATTTCCTTTTGCAATATGATATCACATGAAGAATGACCACAGTGAATAGTCATTGCATATCACAATATGATATCACATGAAGAATGACCACAGTGAATAGTCATTGCATATCACAATATGATGTCACATGAAGAATGACCACAGTGAATAGTCATTGCATATCACAATATGATATCACATGAAGAATGACCACAGTGAATAGTCATTGCATATCACAATATGATATCGCATGAAGAATGACCACAGTGAATAGTCATTGCATATCTATTGCTACTGTACTACCCTGTTAGAAAACGTCAACTAAACCTGTCCACATAGGTTTCTTCAGTTTTTAAGTTGGCCTGGCTGGCTATGTATCACGTGTACAGGCCATACCTACCAATAGAGCTAGAGGGCTGACATTTTAAACATTTACTCCTTATTATGACTAAAAAATCTTTGTTTTTGCATTTCGAAAATTCACCCACTTAAATAGGTTCTTTTTGTGGGATTCAATTTGCAATGTAAGTTTATGCTATCAAGTATATTCAAGTATATAATTTCCAGTAAATCTAACTCCCACTACTGGGGCCAGTATGTATACGTCCTCAACAGTAGTTATCTCCAAAAGTTCTAGTAATAATTTAGTACGATTGCAATATGTGTATTGCATTGCTGGAGTACAAGAAAAGGGCAAACAACTCTGATGGCTGTGATAACCGTTTGTTCGCCATAAACGTTAACCTTTTCTGTAATGCCAAGGTTTAGACATTTTCAGGGGGAGATTTCCTAAAAAATGCTCAACCATCCAATTTTCAATTCTACAAGCTCTAAAACAGCTATTTCAGTGTATTGAAAACCTATCTTAACATAATTTTAAACCAAGATAATCAACAAAATGCGGGAGACTTTGTAGGTCTGCAAATAGGAGGGAAAACATTTCGTACAAATTCATTACATGCGGGGTAAGACAGCGCTTTGCTTAAAAATGCGGGAGACTTGGTAGGTCTGGTAATAAATTAGCGCCATCCCAATATGGATGTTAGACTGTTGGGGTCAAAATGCCATGTTCGTGTCAAATTCCAGCTGTCTCTCACAAGTAGTTTTGTTGTCATGAACGCACGCACGCAAGCACACACATACCTTCACACACACACACACATACCCGTGATGGAAATGTTTTTGGGGAACTAGGTATACAATAAGGCTTGGTTTTGGGAACTAGGTATACAGTAATGTTTCCATTAGTAGACATTGAACATACGAAAAACCTAGAAATTGAGAAGTAGGTATACGCCGTACCTCTGCGTGACCCCATTTCTCTCTCTCTCTCTCTCTCTCTCTCTCTCTCACACACACACACACACACACACACAGGCACACGCACATACAGTTTTCTTTATTTTTAGTTGATTTTTCCTTGTTCATATTCCCTCTCTGGAAAGTGAGTTTAATTCTCATTACAGCGGGGGAATATGAACAAGGCTTACGGCCAACTTTCCGATCACACCTGGTTGTCAAATTAGTTGAAGTTTAAGTGGGGTCAGTTGGTTTACAAAACTATTTATCTTGTTTCTACAAAACTCAACGCTTGATGCCGTGGGTATCTGGTCGGGACATACTGTAAACACTGTAAACGGCCTCTCTAGAAACCGAAATAGGCAATCTTTGCAAACGCCCATCACCATGGAAATTGGCAATTTTTGACTGGCTAAAACTGACAATTTAAGCATCATTAGCTGTTCATTTTCTTTTAAATCTTTGAAATATTTTTTTATTTAATGATTTTTTAGAATGATTTCTTTCAGGGTTAGTAGGTAGGTTTGTGGTTAGGGTTAGTAGGTAGGTTTGTGGGTTAGGGTTAGTAGGTAGGTTTGGGAGTTAGGGTTAGTAGGTAGGTGTAGGGTTAGGTAGGTTTAGTAGGTAGGTTTGGGGGTTAGGAGGTAGGTTTGTGAGTTAGGATTTGTAGGTAGGTTTAGGGTTAGGTAGGTTTGGGGGTTAGGGTTAGTAGGTAGGTCTGGGGTCAGTGTTAGTAGGTAGGTTTAGTAGGTAGGTATAGGGTTAGGTAGGTTTGGGGGTTAGGGTTAGTAGGTAGGTGTAGGGTTGGAATGTAGGTTTGAGGGTTAGGGTTGGAACGTAGGTTTGGGGTCAGGGTTAGTAGGTAGGTTTAGGTTTAGTAGGTAGGTTAATGGTCAGGGTTAGTAGGTAGGTTTGGGGGTTAGAGCCATGCTGAAAACGGCATGGGTCCCTTAACCCTTGCTGAAAAACGGTATTTTTAGATCGAGAATAACGTTATGTTTGAACGGTAACAATCTAGCCACTTTCAGCCATTCAAAATGGTCGAATGAAAGATTGCCAAATTAAAAATGGCGGGGGATGCTCATTTGAAAAGATTGCCCCGATATAACGCGGTGTAAGCAGTCGTAAAAGCCGGGAAACTCTCATTACCTCGGCCAACTAAGTTGGAGAGGTATATATGTTCGGTCGTGTCCGTATGTCATTCCGTCTGTCCCTCCATCTGTCTGTCCACATGATATCTCCGAAAGTTCTCAATGGATTTCAATGAATTTTTGTGGATAGGGTGAACAATGGGTTATGGAAGTTATATGTCCACAACACATAATATCGCCAAAAGTTAATGTCTGTCCACACGATATCTCCCAAAGTTATCTATGAATTTCAATGACATTTTGTGGAAGGGTGGGCAATGGAAGAAGTGATTAAATTTTGGGCGGATCCATGCACAATCACTTCCCCTTACATTGGCAGAAGTATGCGCTCTCTGAGTGCTTTATAGTTTACTTTATTTTACATGACACATACGTTCCAGTTGAACTCTAAATGATATCAACGTGACATATATATCCCAGCATAGATACATCGGGATGTATACGTTGCAGGAGCCTCGAAAGCACTTTTTAAAAAAGAATGGTCGAACTACATGACTTGTAGAATGAATCGATAGAAATACTAACAAATAGTAAATAACATTAAATATAGGCTTAGCCTAGAGAGCCAACATAGTTGAAGTAAGACCTGAGTATTTTTATAGGTTTTATTCAACAAAGAATACAGCAAAGGTAGAATAGAATAGAATACTTCTGTAAATAATGGCTACTCATAAGAATGACGGCGCCATATTGAAACATTCCCAAAAGCAAGGAAAGTAGCTACCTTTATACCTACGAAACAACGGAATGGGGGATAGGCATAATTGCTACAATCCCCCCTGCTAAATAAAGTTATTAAAAATAAAATTAAGAAAAGAATACAAGACATAGCATCCACAAAGAATAATCACTGTCTTGTTCCTTTTTAAAAAAAAATAGTCTTGCGACTTTGGTGAAAGATTATTTTTTATCCTTTGAATAAGCAGGAGGACTAGATGTATAGCAGCTATACATTACTAATAGTTCAAACGCTCAGGTAGCTTGCGTGCACGCTCCGATCGGTGCAATGGGGTCTGAGTATCTGGGCAATGCGAATCCCGCGAGCGGGGAATCGACGAATCGTCAACTTGTTCAGCTTCGTTTTGTGCCGTGATCGGGCTTCTCTGATGCACCCAGGTCGCCAGGAGCCGAAACTGGGTCCTGAATCCCAGACGACCTGTTTCGCAAATGACCAGCCGGATCTAGATCCCGGAGTGACACCATTGTCTCTTTGCCATTACGAAGACGAACCTGAACATAAAGAGGATTAGCCTCAATGAGTTCCGCCTCTTCAACAATAGAATCCTATTTCGATTGTCTATCGTTTAGAAGAACAGTTCCAAGTGAGGACAACCACGTCAGAACAGAGCATTCGCTCGTAGATCGACGAGAGAAATTAAATAGTCGCTCATATGGAGTGGCATTAGTAGCAGTTGAAAGTAGAGCGCGCATCGAGTGCAAAGCAATCTGTAGAACACACTCCCACGGAATTATTGGCAGGCGTTTAGATTTGAGTGCAAGGGTTATTGCCCGCCATATTATTCCATTGTATCGTTCACACTGCCCATTGCCTTGAGGATTATAAGGAGCATACCAAAGATAGCAAATAGCATTGTGAAGCATTGGATCACTGTTTGATACGACATAATGGGACAAGCAAAAGCAAATGGAAAGCGAGAGAATTCGTCTATTATAGTTAATAGGTATCTGTTAGGAGAGCAATATGGCAGGGGTCCTTTAAAGTCAACACTGAGTTTCTCGAATGGCGCGGTTGCCTTGACCAATTGTGATACATCCGGCCGATGAAACCGAGGGTTGCACTCTGCATAAACTCTTTTTACGTCCTCAACAGAGAATGGTAGATTCCTAGCTGAGAAAATGCAGCATTCGCGTAACGCCATGTAATGTAATTTCGATAATACATCAGGACCAGGGTTGCCAGATCAGTTTTCTAAAAAAACTGACAACAGTGTTCCCCAAATCGGACAAAACGGTCATCCCTGCTCGAAATCTTTCAAATTCGGACAGAAACAAATTGATGGCTAAAGATAGCTAATAGTGGCTAGAAGTTGCTAGATCATTATCACAATAATTAAAATAAATAGCTAAAAGTAGCGATATCATTATCATAATAATTAAAATAAATAGCTAAAGTGGCTAAAAGCAGCTAGATGATTATCACAATAATTAAAATAAGTAGCTAAAAGTAGCTAGATCATTATCACAATAAATAAAATAAATAGCTAAAAGTGGCTAGAACTGATATCCGATATCTAAAAACAACAGAAAATATCTAAATATAGATTTAAAATATCTAAGTTGGCAACGCAGAGTTGTGCCTTAAAATCGGACAATTCTGGATGTCCGATTCTTAAAATTTATAATTGGACATCAGGGCTAAAAAAGGACACAGTGTCCGATTTTGGACATATCTTGCAACCCTGATCAGAACCAACGGCAGAACAGTGAGCCCTAGATAATGCATCCGCCGTAATATTGTCTTTCCCTGGGCGGTACTCAAAACTGTAGCAGGCCAGTTCGATTCTCCACCTCTGAATTTTATCGTTTTTAATTTTCCCCTTCTGCCTGGAATCGAACATGAACGCCACCGATTTCTGATCAGTAAGGAGAGTAAAGTAGCGCCCAGTTAGGTAGTGTCTCCACTATCGCATATCCAGCTTGATTTAAGGTGTTAGCATCCGTCTCTACAACAAAAGGGATGGTCTCGTCAATAGAATGCACTACATCATTTCCTATTTCGGCCTTCTTGCATTCAAATGCTTTTTCAGCTATCTTGGTTAGTGTGAGGTTTTTGGCTTGCTCAAGAGGAGCAACCTTTTCTGAATAATTTCTAATCCATTGGGAATAGTATGAAAACATACCTATAGCCCTACGAAGAGAATTCACATTCAGGGGAAGAGGAAGTTCCTTTAAAGGCCGAAGTTTTTCTGAGTCGGGTTTAATTTTACCCTCAGATATCGTATAACCCAGAAGGTCCACCGACGACTTCGAAAAAGAGCATTTCTCACGATTGTAAGTCAAATTGAACCCCTCGGCAGCCTCAGTAAAACTTCTGAGGTTATAGCTGTGTTCTTCCTTACTCCTCCCATAAATCGTAATGTTGTCAAGGTAGGCCAACGTGTCTGACAACGAGTTGTCGGCAATAAACCTGTCTATTATACGCTGAAAGCAGGCAACACCATTGGTCACCCCAAATGGAATCCAGCGGAACTGATAAAGCTGGCCACAAGCCTCAAAGGCATACATAGGCGTGTCTTCGTCGCGTATCGGGACCTGATGGTAGGCGGACTTAAGGTCTATGGTACTGAAGAATTGGTATTGTGTCACCGTGTTTACCAGTTCGTCGATCCTTGGCAAAGGGTAGGCAGTGTAAACCTGTTCACAGTCTGGGAGTAGTCGACAACCATTGTTTTTTTTATGTCGCTTGTTGGTGGTCACCACGACTTGAGCTCGCCAAGGGGAAATGCTAGGCTCGATAATACCTTCTGCGAGCAACCTCTTCGCTTCAGCAGTAATGATTTGACTGCCAGGGTATTGTACTTCCTAGATTTAGAAGCTACTGGCTTACAGTCTTTGGGGAGATTAGCCAACAGTACGGTAACAGAGAAAGTAGTTAGTCCTTAATTTAAAGGAGGTTTCTCGCCACCGGAATTCTTGTAGATACACCGGTGCTGCCTCATAAAGTCCCGTCCAAAGATGACATCAGCAAACAACTTAGGCAGCACAGATAATCTAATATTCCGGTATTGTCGACCCTCCAGTCCCACATTCACCAAACAATAACCGGAAGTCCGAGAGCTCAAAGAAGTTGTAGCCATGGACACGGTATGTATACATCGAAGCAAGTGTAAGTGAAGCTTCCGAACTAGTGACTGGCAAAGGAAACTCTGACTTTCTTCCCGTTTAATTTTATCCAGTCGGTAGCACTTGCCAAGCAGATGTAGCTGCTGTCACAACAAGAGTAGAAAGAAAAGCTGCAGATGTCCTGGGCTTTGTTGAACGACATACTCTTTTAAAATGGCCCCTTTTTCACATCTGTTACTCGAAGCCTCTCGTGCTGGGCAGTTCTGGCGAAGGTGCCCTATTGTTCCCACAAAAGAAACACTTCTGGCTCTTAAAAACGGTGTATTATAATGGATGCACATGTTTTAGTTCTAGTGACGTTTAGCCGATCATTCCCAGGAAAGACGATGACGCATCGAAGTCGGCGACCAGGCAGGTCCATAGCCCCAAAAAGACCCACCGAACACGAGGGAGAGAGATACAAAATACGGTGAATATACCATATCTTCCGGGTGGAGACCTGCGGGTGGGGGGGCGTAAATTACACAGAGCTTCTCCGTCTTGAGAGAAAATAAAACAACAGAGTTCGTCTGTTATCTGCTAAAAGTGATTCATTTATTTCTAGAATCGCTTCTCGGATGCAACGATGGTTCGAATCCCAATACTTCAACAAAGCGCTAATTTCCCTTGAATAAAAAAAATACTCTCAATAACTATCAATGTAATTTACGCGAACTGCTGGGTCGTTGGCTGGCTGCCACCCTCTCCCACTTTAACGTCTAACCACTTCTCTCGCTCTCGGTCTACCTCCTCTTGTCCGACGGGGCAGCCAAAAACCAGGTCTGCCTTTGGTCAAGATTCCTTGCCGACTACCTAGTCCAACGTATTTTATCGCCAAAAGAATCAAACTCTTTGTTTAACGGTTCGGCCAATCAGAGACGAGATATTTCAAAAACCCCGTGGAAGGACGTTTGATTGGTTTATTACATCTAACATCTTCATCTAACCCTGCTTGCTTGCAAAATTATTCCTGCCTGTATTATTTTACAACAGCAGACGATGTTTGGTTTTCAGAAGTCTGGGATTTAGTTTGGTCGTCGGCATTACTACTAGAAGGGGCTGCTGCACTGAAGATTGTTTGAGGCGCAGTATGCGTCTCCGAATTCTTTTGGGCCTGTTAATTGAAGAAAGACCTGAGTATTTTTATAGGTTTTATTCAAGAATACAGCAAAGGTAGAATAGAATAGAATACAATACTTCTGTAAATAATGGCCACTCACAGGACTGACGGCGCCATATTGGAACATTCCAAAAAGCAAGGAAAGTAGTTAATGTTATACCTACGAAACAAAGCGAGGGAGGATAAGCATAATCGCCACAACATACGTTTCTTCAGTTTTTAAGTGATTCTGGCTGATTATGTATGTATGTGTCGCGCGTATAGGTCGCACCAATGGAGTTAGATGGCTGACAATTTAAACATTTACTCTTTATCATTTTTCTTGTTTTTTTCTTCAGATTTCAGACTAAAATAAGTTTTTAGAGGGGCGTCAGTGTAAATTTATGCTAAATTGGTCCCTTAGTTTTGTGCCCAGCAGCATTCATGCTTTTGTTGTTTTTTTGTTGAAAATTCAGACGTTTTAGTGATCACCGCCCAACAAAAGGCGAGAGAAGTAACTTATTCATTGATCACCCCCCCACACTTTTCCAAATCTTTAATTGATCACCCCCAACACGGCATGCGGCCAAGTGACGTTGGTCACGTGGCGGTTTCTATTGAGTGACTAACCAGACCTGTTATTCATTTCTTCTCGACGTGTCTGTCTGTCAGTAGGCGTTGGACTATTTGGATGTTACTGCCACAACAGGTTATTTCAGATTGTTCCAGAACCAGATACTTACTTATCATGTCTAACAAAAGTAATATATACGTACTAGTTTACGCGTGACGTCAAAGAATGACGGTGTTCATAGGTATTTTGCAATATCATCGTAGTTGTAAACTATCTAAAACATTATGTTGCTCTGCCTTTTTGGGGGAGTTTATGTTCAATACTTACTGAATATTAAACTGAACTAAAAGTAACATTAACGGAATAATTGTGTAGTTTTATTCATCAAGTTTAGCACAACATAAGACTTTATTTTTACCGAAACATCGAAATAGTCCACTTTATAAAGCTAGCCGAAATGCCCCCTATCACCGTTTTTTCATAAATATAGAAAAATGATACACAAACACA
>VCCN01001195.1:1802113-1817431 GCA_006491835.1 Architeuthis dux
TGTCAGCTCCGACCATTCTTGTTTTAATATGGAATATATATAGGGTAGGAATAAGTCTAGATTGCGTTATAAAGATAGAGACGTAAAGAAAGTTATTGCATAAAATACACAATACCCTAGGTAACTTCGAAATTTAGTCAGTAGTGTTGATCGAAAAGGTGTTAATTTAGTGTGGGTGTGGTGGCTTATTTTAACTAACCAAGTGCAATACAGCCATTTTAACGTGTGAATTGCAAAAAATGAACACCTGGTTCTGAAGAAGGATGAAGCGCAAGACGGCCGAAGGGTGGTTACGAAAACAACAAAGATGAAGTCCAAATAACGTTCTTGGGTTACCTTGTACGCATAAACGGACGTTCAAAATGCATCTAATGGCAGCATGCTGCTTTCGTCCTAATGTTGTTTGTGTGTGTGTCGGGAGGAAGTTCAGTTGCAGAAACAAAAAGAGGCCATTGAATGTGCAGCTGTTGCACAGAGAGGAAAGGCCATCTGCACATTTAGTGTCGTTGTTCACGGATGCCTTTCTTTCTGTGACCGTTTTGTATTTGACTTATTTTCGATCAGGGATTCAACCAAAACTGTCAACATGGATTTCTCCAGTTTTTAGGTTGGCCACTCAACAGAAACCATCATATGACCAAAAGAGGTCGAGGAGTTCGATCTGGACCTGACAAGACAAAGGAACAAACGGAGAGAGAAAAAGACTTGATCCAATGCTTTCGATCCAGTTTGATCTTTCTTGGTGTTTCAATAAGCAACGCTTTCTTTAGCAACCGTCAATCGAAAACAGGTCAGGTTAGTCACTCAATAGAAACCGTCATATGACAAATGTCTTTTGGCAGCATGCCGTGTTGGGTGTGATCAATTGAAAAAGGCGTGATCAATCAATAAGTTACTAATGAAGTCGGATATTTAAAAATACAAAAAAAACAAGCGTGAATGCTGCCGGACACAAACTAGTGATCAATTTAGCATAAACTTACATTGCAAATTGCCCTCCTCCAAGACCTATTTAGGGAGGGGGTTACAAAAAATCTGTTTTTCATAGCCATAATACGGAGTAAATGTTGAAATCTTCAGCCCTCTAGCTCCATTGGTGCGGCCTGTACGCGTGATACATACATACATTCATAGCCAGCCAGACAAACTGAATAAACCTATGTTGACAGTTTCTAACTGTCAGCATCAACATAGTCAAGATCAACATAGTTTTCTTTAGTCTTTAAGTTGTTCTGGCTGGCTATGTATGTATCGCGCGTACAGTTCGCACCAATGGAGCTAGAGGGCTAAAAATTTAAACATTTACTCCTTATGATGCCTAGAAAAAACATTTGTTTTGTTTTTCTAATCCCCCCCAATAGCTTTTTAGTGAGGGGTTCAATTTGCAATGTAAGTTTATGCCAAATTGATCACTAGTTTGTGTCCTCTTGTTTTCTCAGACTTTTTAGTGATCACTGCCCAACAAAAGGCGAGAGAAGTAACTTATTCATTGATCACCCCTTTTCCCCAATTCTTTTATTGATCACCCACAACACAGCATGCTGCCAAAAGACATAGGTCACGTTACGGTTTCCATTGAGTGACTAACCAGACCTGTTCTATTCTATTCGATCGATCAGGTATTTATAGATGATAATTTTATCGATTTAAAAAAAAACGTTTTACGGCCGTTCATCAATATGAATTGAAGTTATTTTAAGCTGATGGGAACGTTAACCCTTCACTTATTTATTTTCTATAGTTTTGTGAAGGGTCATTAACATTCAAATAGTTCTTGGGGCGTTGGTTAAGCGTATCTCGTAACGGTCCCTGGGTCGGGTAGTGCAGAAAAATCAGATAGTCAGGCTCAGCAAGAAAAGCAACATCGCAAGGATGAATTAACTAAGAAGAATAAACTGATACGAGATATGCCCCCAGGCATGAACAGTGGAATGAGATCAATCTACCCTCGTGGATTGAATAAAGGGTTTGGTTCGAAATTCCCAGAATGTTACCGACTTCGACAGATACCGGATGGTACAGCGGCCAAAACATTGTGACTATAAGAACCAAGATGAGGACACTAGTCTAAGTAAATCACTGTATAACAATGATAATTCTTAATCTCAGAAATTCAGAACAAAATTTTCTTATTTTCTTCATTTTCTTTCTCTGTCTAATAACACTACTCAACAAAATTGATCACGCATGTGCCATAAGGTCCCCTCTGATTGTTTGCTGTACAACCTTTTTAGACCAATTTTCAACGCAGACTACGAATTCCGTTTCACTTTAGCACATCTCATCTTTTTGCTACGGACCAGTTCTGTTTTCAGTTCTACTGTATATGAGGCAATATAGGTGAAGGTTAAATGAAAACAAGATTTGCATCAGTCAAAACTTTTCAATGCAGAAAATCAAAATTATTATGTATAATTCAAATAGTTCTTCGGATGATTGTTTGTGTTGTTAACACGACGTTTCTGCCGATCCATTCTTTGGCCTTCATCAGGTGTAATATCCGAATGTGATGGGGTAAACAGAAGTTTTTTTATTTCAAAGGAGGTAACCCTTATAACGTAGGATTAGGTGTTTCTTTATCCTTGTCTTGTCGGGTCTGGGTTTAAGTTTAAGGAGTTCAATCGTCCTAAGAACTATTTAAATGTTTGAATGTTAATGACCCTTCTCAAAACTATAGAAACTACATAAAGTACACCACAACACATGCCTTATGAAAGATTTGTTGTTGACCAGTGCAATCAAAAAGACCAAATCAAAAGGTTTGGTGTGAGTGAATAGTGTTTATGAATCACAATTAGTGATGGTAGATGAGGCAGGCTCAACCTGGACACAGAAATGCCCGGAGAATGAGGAGAAGGATTGACTTAAAAGTAATTAATCTTTTCCATTTGCTATACAGGTAGATAATACAACAAATATCTCTGACATTTCAGTAATAGTATTACTTTGTTTTCATTTTGATCTTTGTACAGCGGCTATGACTTCCGTTACAAATACCTTTGTATTTATAAGTATCACATAGTAATTAATGGAAGTGTGGTATCTGTGTTAAATAATAACTCTAATTAAAGGTGATAATTGGCCATCTTTCGCTGAGCGGTACCAGGAAATTTTCGGTGATTTCAACCATTGGCGATTTCTGCTACGGATGACCACACATGTAAACATCTCCTGCTTTGGAAACTTGTTTCTGTGGATAATTATTTGTTTCTTTAGAAAGAATTGTTTTTTAAAGAGTTTTAATAATACGTTTAAGAGTTTTTTAATTTGAAGAATTTTAATAATACAATATTTACTGTTTCTAATATTTGATTAAAATATATATGAATAAATATAAGTAATTAATTTCCTTTAATTATTGTTTTGTTTCTTTTTTCTTTGAATGTATGTTATACCGGATTGGCCAAGTCGCCTTTAAAATTAAAACCTTTATATTCAGAAATGCCCTCAGCTAAGGTAAGTAGGAATTTTATTATTACAACATTTCGTATTCATGTGTCGTATATGTATCACATTAATTACTGTGTTAAGATAATGAATGAATGATTTGGCTCCGCGAACGGAGATTTGGGACGGGTTTTCCATGTCTTTATTCGGGTACTATTCGGGTCCTATTCGGGTCGGCGGAGCCTGAATGTGGAAAATCCGTAGTCTGCGCAATGGAGTTTTAAGGTGAAGTGCAACGTGCGCACGGCCGACCCCACCCTTTGAACCTTAGGTTTGCATGCTATCGTCCACCGTAGCGGCACAGATAGCAGCTTAGGTTCGTAGGTTTGACAGGAGTTTCCTTTTCCTGGCAGATGCGAGCTAGCTATGGGGGTCTGCCGCCCCTTTGTGGGAGTGTTCAGACGGTATGGCTTATCTGTGTAGTTGAAGCACAGGACGTGAACATTACGGCCGCCTGAGCAGATATATTGCATATCTAGGAATGACTTGGCTTCGCGAACGAGGATTTGGGGGATGGTTTTCCACGGCATTAGGACCATAGACGGCGGGGCCTATATGCTTGAGTAACCACCCGGCCTGAGCGATGTAGATTTTAAGGTGAAGTGCGACTTTAAGATAATAACCCCCAATTAAAGGTGATAATTGGCTAAAATCACTAACCTTAAACACCCAGTCGTTCATACAAGTTGAAGGCAGTATAGTACTATATAATAATAGAGCAGGTGCAGAAGACTTACTCGATAAATTCTACCCAATCGAACGATAGGGAACTGCTGAACGATTCTAATAATAGTAACAAGCACCCGCTTATACCCGTTTCGCCTACCCGTTTATTTCCAACCTCTTCCAAATTAATCGATATTCTATACAGGGTCGGTCAGGAAAGTATCCAGTCGTTTTTAATATCTCGAGAACCGGTTGCGCGGCCTTGATGTAACTTGACAACCTGTCAGAGGGGACCTTAAGGCGCATGCGTGAACAGACGTTCTCCTCTGTGGTTACTCGGTCGGTATTGAGACGCCACTGAGTGAGCTTGTGTACTGAGAGACCGTGACATTCGCAATGACAAAGTGAGTAGATTCTTCACATCTCGTATTTCGTTAATATAGTCGTACCTCTCTTAACGAGGACAATCCGTTCCACGAAATGTCTCGTTAGATGAAAATTCGTTAAGTGAATAATTAAACCTATGGGATTTCAGTAATTCGTTCCAAATAAAAATATCGGACCCCTAAAACCTTAATAATAACTTTGTAAACAATGCGTAATGCACGAGGGGTGTCCGAAAAGTAAGGTACAGACATTTACTAATCCAATATGTTTATTACTATACAAATAAAACATTGTGCACTGTGTTGCCAAATCAAAAAATATTTTCGTGCTAATTTGACTGCCAAAAAGCGCTAAACGTTTTAAAATTGCCAAAAATGGCCAAAAAAACACCAAAAAAACGCTGAAAATGGTCGAAAATAGCCAGAAAATGACCCAAAACGGCCAAAATGTTTTAGGCGAAAACGCGCTAATTCAGCCAAAACAAGATTGGCAACACTGATTGTGCATATGTTACCAGGACTTCTATGCTACTTTCCCACGTAGTCGCCATCGAGATTGGTACACTCGGTGCACGAGAGCATAAATACCCTCCTGTTGCACGAGTACACCACCCCACACCAACTGTGTGGCTCCAGCGATAAGATTGGGATGTTTTACCGCATCCACCTGACTTGGCTCTTTCAGATTATTATCTGTTTGGGTCCCACCCATTCGCTTGAGGCCACGTTCTTCGAGGAGGGTATTTATGCGCTCGTACACCGATGGGACAATTGCATCAATCTCGATGGCGACTACATGGAAAATAGCATAGTAGTGCTGATAACATATTCACTATGTTTTATTTGTATAGTAATAAATTACTTTCTAAATAATGTATTGATACAAATAAACATGTAAATAATGTAATAAATAAATAAATAATCTTATTATAATTCACCAAATGTCCGTTCGTTTGTCCGTCTGAAAATAAGCGCCTAGATACTAGATATAAATCTAGATCATTATAAATGAAATCTAGATGATTCTGGATAATTTTATTAAATTGCGTAGTTTTTTTTCTTCTCGCAAATTGGGGATATTTCCACTTATTATTAAATTTGACTAGTTTTTTTTATCTTCATCCTAATTTTAGTTGTTTTTATACAACTTATTAATTCGGGCCACTGTTTCTATGGCAACGAATAACAGCGCAATCGGAAATAAAGAGTAAACCTTCAGTGAGAATAGAACTCATTCATTGCCAGAGGAAGACTAGTTTACGCCTAGCTGCTTTTAATAATCGGCCACGAAGACTTCATGGATTAGCAGAAGCTGATTTACACTTATAAACTCATTCCCTACAACCGACTTTCCGCCATATTTATATTGTTTTACATATGAGACCTAGTAGTCTTTTTGTATGAATCAATCTTTATTATTATTGGATGAAGTATTATAACATACCTCTTTTTTTTTGGCAATTGAGTGAAATTTCGTTGTAAGATTCCTTCGCTGTCTTAAATGGCTGGATACTTTTCGGACAGACCTTGTACGATCTCGTATCGACTAGACCCAATCGATCAATTGAAGACTGAATGATTCTAATAATAGCAACGCAGTGCGTGTGTAACAAGCACCTGCTGCCTTGGCCTAGCCGTTTATGTTCAAGCTCTTCGAAATCAATCAATAGTCCATATGTTCAGATCAATAAAAACAGTTATTCATTTGATATTGTCTAATTTAAATTTAAAAAAAACAACAGCACAGTATCAATGAAACCAAATTAATTAACCGTCAACCAAAACTGTCAAAATAGGTTTCTTCAGTTTTCAAGTTGGTCTGGTTGGCTATGTATGTATTATCACGCGTACACAGTGTTGCCAATTTAGCGCGTTTCGCGTTAGATTTAGCGCGTTTCGCGCTAGATTTAGCGCGTTTCTTGTTTTGGCATTGCAAAAAGCGCTAAATTAGCGCGTTTTCGCCTAAAACATTTTGGACGTTTTGGGCCATTTTCTGGCCATTTTAAAAATGTAGCGCTTTTTGGCACTCAAACTAGCGCGAAAATATTTTTTGAGTTGGCGTACATGCGCGTACATGCAGTATCAATGGAGCTAGACATTTTTGCTGAAATTTTCAACATTTACTCCTTATGTCTAATTTGCCATGTAAGTTTATGCTAAATTGATTCTTAATTTGTGTCCAGTTGCGTTCACGCTTTTTTCTTTTTTTTTTTAAAGTTCCCTCCAAATAGGTTTTTAGTGGGGGGTGCAATTTGCTATGTTAGTTTATGCTAAATTGATCCCTAGTTTGTGTGCAGCAGCGTTTTTTATATTTTCTTTTATAATTCAGTCTTTTTTTAGTGATCACTGCCCAACAAAAGGTGAGAGAAATAACATATTCATTGATCACCCTCAACACAGCATGCTGACAAAAGGCGTTAATCACGTGACGGTTTCTATTGAGTGACTAACCAGACCTGTTTTTAATTTTCTTTTAAAAACTTAATATAAATTGGATAATTACTATCCATTGTAATGTATCCTACAAATACACACTTGCAGAACTACTGGGGGAAGGTTTGGTTTTTTATATGAAAAGTAGAGAAAAAGGAACAGGTCTGATTTTCACTCAATAGAAACCGTCATATGACCAATGTCATTTGGCAGCATGTGAAAATGGGATGATCAATGAATAAGTTACGCTCGTCTTTTGTTTGAGCAGTGATTATTAAAAAAAGTCTGAATTTTCAACAAAAGAAATAAGCGGTTACAAACTAAGGGATCAATTTAGCATAAACCTACATTATAAATTGACCCCCCCCCACACACACACACTAAAACCCTATTTAGAAGGGGATCTAAAAAGACAAGAACACTGTTTTTTCTAGACATAATGAGTAAATATTGAAAATGTCAGCCCTTTAGCTCCATTGGTACATACTGTACGCGTGATACATACATAGCCAGCCGGACCAACTTGAAAACTGAAGAAAAAAATTTAAAAAACAAAAAATACATTTTCCCTACTCATTGAGGAGGGCGTGTGTGCGCGCACGCAAAATTTCAAGTTTCTACTATAAACGGCGAAGTCCGGATACATAGATAAATACATAGATACATATAAATGAGCAGAACACATGAATAACCTAAACCTAGCAATAGACCAGTGTTGTGGGTAGCGGTGATTAATTATTCAACATTAAAGTAGTTTATAGAAAATATTACGTTGTTTCATATGGACTGTCGTTTTTTATAGTAAGCTGAAGGATACAATAAAAACGGGAAATATTTCATCAAAATCTGACCAATTTGAAGCAATAACCTTTTTCTAACGATCCTCTAATGATAATATGCCATCTCTATAAAAATTTTCAGGTTTAATGGTCACAAATTCAGTAAAAACACAAATTATGGCTTCCCTATTATTGAACCTTTTATTTTGGATATGAAGTTCAAAATGCTTGAAAAAATGATAATCTCTAGGAGAAATGTCAGGTGAATATGGAGGATGCTGTAAGAGTTCATATCCCAATTATCTAAACTTAAACACAGTCAGCTGAAAAGTGTGACGTCTCGCACTGTCATCGGGCAGACAGATTCAAGACTGCTGAGATTTCATGCTTGTTAGGTGAGAATTCAGGTTTGCAAGTGTCGAGACACACTGTTTCACGTCGACTGATCGAAATCTTGGACCCCTGTGCAGTCAGCCTCTTATCAGTTGTTTTCAGTATGCTACAGAACATGCTCTTTGGATTCCTAAACAGTGGTCCCAGGTTCACTAACTTACTGGTATCTGATGGTAAAAGGCCAATAAAGACTGTAAGGCGTAGGGTAAGCTAGGGGCTAGTCTGACGTTTGGAGGTGGCATTGTGATGGTTTGGGGCGCCATCTCAGCAGCTGGCGTTGTCCCTCTGGTTCGTCTGCTTAGCAAGGTGAATGCTGGAGACTATAAAGAACTTCTACGACAGCATGTCGTTCCACACCTTCATTTAGTTGAGAATTAGCCGCCCATTTTGATGCAGGATAATGCACCCTGTGATACAGCCAAGAAAGTTAAGGACTTCATGAACCAGGAAGGACTTTCAATAATGACCTGGCCTGCCCAAAAGCACTGGCCTCAATCCAATAGAAAATGTATGGAAGTTGATAGGAGAGCATGTGTAACGTTTAAATAAATAAATAAATAAAAAGCTTGAATGATCTTTGGGAGAAGATTGAAACTGAATGGAACAAGATCTCTCCTGATTTTGCAAAAAATAAATAATCGATTTATGTGAAAACAGATGCTCACAAGTAATAAAGAACAAGACTGTCACACTAAATGCTAAATTTGTAATGAATGTGTCAATTTTGTTACGATGTTTTTCAAGTTTTTGAATTCGTTCCTCAACTTTTGATCACCATGTTTGTTGTACAAATATAAATCTTTTGTTATTATAGATGCTTATTTCCCCCCGATCAAGCCATAACTTTCACAAAAAATATAGCCATATAGTCGAATAAGCTGTGAAAAGTCTAGCCACTAGTCCTCGGCTTTTGTTGATATCCTAGTCATTATTTCGGCCTGAAACGGGTTCACAATTGATGTTTTTCGTTGAAAACTGTTCATTTCTTCAAGGAAATAAAATTCAAAATTATCTTTCAACCTTTTTCAAATGTCCAGATATTTCAATGATTATATCATCTGTTTCCATTACTAGCATTTCAAATGTTTCAAAACAATCGGTTTTCAATATTGTTCTTCCACGTGTTGGGTAGTGGGGTGGAATTCGTTAGGTCCAGGAAAAAAAGAAGACTCGAAACTTCTTTGTAAAAATATGTGAACATATTTTTTTATTTCTTAAGTTACATTTTGTCGGCCGGAGAATGAAGAGTGGGAGAGAGAGATAAGGGTGCCGAGAGACCGTTCCTAACAGGGGAACTTGGTCTTATGCCTTCCCAGCCCTAGGCGGTATGCCTATCTGTTCGGGTCTTTGTCCTCTGAGTATTCCCCGTCTTTTCTGAGCTTCCTCGTCTCGGCTCTGAGCTTTATGGGGTTTCGAACGCCCACGCTTGTGTGTTCAACATCCTGTTTTTGGGATGCATATTTCCTAAAGTGACTGGCGTCACTTCCACCTCTGCACAGGTGTTTGACTCGGAAATGACCTTTCGTGACAGTATATCATAACACACAGAACAAGTTTTCGTCATAAACTGTGAATATATTAATTCCTTCTACTCCTTGCAAGTACAAATTCAGTTTAAGTTTCGAAAATATATCTGCCAAATACGACAGAACAAATTCTTTGTTGCGCAAATATCTCGCAAAATCGCTTCCAGAAAAATCGCTTCTTCTTCGTAGAGTTCTGTAAGTCTTGTTAGCACTTTATAGACCGGGGGCCTGCAGGGCCTACCGTGAACCCAGTGTCTTCCAGTCGTCTCCCAGCTCGTGGGAGTCTCACTGAAAGGGAAAAGGATGAAGCAAAAGGAACAAAGGACAAAGGCGAATGTGATGTGATTGATCGCCGTCAGCGAAAGAACTGTTCTGTTCTTGCGTCCGAACGGTCTCTTTATTTTCCCCCGGTCTGCCTCGCGCATGACCGGGGACTCACTTCCGTTTTAGGGGTTTGTGGCAAGGGAGGTAACTCGTGGTATTTGCTCCCTTGCGCAGCCTGGCAGGACATCACACCCATGAGTCTACATTTAGGGTACCAATGTTCCTTAGTATGTCCTCTTTCAGAAAAAAGATGTTCCCAAGAAAAAAGTTGGGAAGAACTACCTCATTTCCATAAAACAAAATGGCCGCCAGCACACACCAAAAAAATCCAGAATTTCATATCTCGTCTCCCAATTGACATGTCTGAGTACGTTTTCTTGGGAACATCTTTTTTCTGAAAGAGGACATCCTGAATGTAGAATCACGGGGGTGGGGTGCATGATAGCCCCTGCTGGCCTCCGGACTATTTACCCCTGGACAGCCAACGTGTCTCTGTGTGCAGAAGAAGTGATTTATGGGTGATTCCCAACTCCTTGCACAACTTCTCAAATAAGCGCGATTGTAATGGCTTTGACTTAATCATCATCATCATCAGCCGTTATAAGTCCACTACTGGACAAAGGCCTTTCCCATCTCCTTCCATGACGATCTAGACTGTGCTAACCTCTGCCATGTCTTACCGGCAAACCTTTCTATTTCCTCCCTCCCTCTTGTATATGGTCTTTTCCTACTTCATTTACTGTCCCATGGACACCAATCGGTTAATCTTTTCCCCCATCTATTGATTGCCATTTCTTCTTGCTAGGTGGCCAGCCCATCTCCAGTTTTGCTGCTTAATTAGTTGTATAATATCTTTCACTCTAAGTTCACTATTTTAACAGAAGTTTTCAGGACGTTTTATGTTATCACACACAATGTGCACTTTTCCATTTTTGTGATATATATTTTTGTATAATTAATGAAAGCATAGTTTTTCACGGCCCACCAAAGTTTCGCTCACGACCCACAGTTTGGAAAACCCTGGTCTAGTATATTTCTATCAGTAATAACAATGGATTAAATATTATTATTCTAGCTGTTCCTTATATTTTGCTCTCTACTCTACTGTGTGAACGACCTTATATTTGTTAAACTCGCGCTAGCCACAGAATCTATTTGTTTCGCTATTTTCTTTTGTTGGGCATTTCTCGGGGAAACAAAGGTCGTTTGTAAACAGGTACAAACAGCTGCGACCACCTTTGTTGGTTTTAGTACTCTGTCTTTAACCCTGTTTAACGAGCCGTCTCTGCAGTGACCAGGACTGGCCCCAGATACCGGCATCATGGGCAGTCTCCCGGCGGTGGGGACAAGGGCGAGAGCCAAGGTGCGCCTGTCATGTGTCTGAGTGTCCAAGTACAAATGGAAGAATACAAACTGAAAAATGGGAAAGTAAATAAATTGAATAATGTAAAAGTGCTAAAACCTTTTCAGCTTGCCCGGGGCGCCAGAAACTCGAGGGCCGATCATGGCAGTGACATCACTTTCCTATAGACCAGTGTTTCCCAAAGTGGGTTCCGCACTCGGATTTTCCACCTGAAGAAGGCCGAAGAATGGATCAGCCGAAACGTCGTGTTTACAACACAAATAACATGAAGGAGTTCAATCGTCCGAAGAACCATTTGAATTAAAAATGTATTACAATTAAAAACAGACTTTTTATTTTTATTTTAATGTTTCATTTATTATATTTTTCTTTATATGAATAAATTCTCTCTCTAAAACAATTTTTGTTTCATTTAATGTCTAATTAAAGTTGGTCTGGCTGGCTGGCTATGTATGCATCATACGTACGAATGAAACTGGAGGGATGACAATTTAAAATTGTACTCCTTATTATGTTTAGAAAAAACGTTTTTTTGTTTTTTTAAAATTCCCCCCCCTCAAAATATTTTTTTTGGTGTGTCCCCCACACACATTACATTTGAAATGTAAAATTATGCTAAATTGGTCCCTTAGTTTGGGCCGGCAGCATTCACGCTTGCTTTTCTTTTTGAAAATTCAGACTTTTTTTAGTGATCATTGAGGGACTAAACATACCTGTTTTGATCTGCTTTTTAATTTCATCTTGTGTTCGTTTTGACCCCGCTGATTTAACCACCTGCACGCTTTTAATCCAACTCATATATTGCAAATTACGTTTATATTTTGAAACTTAAGTATTGCTTTCCTAAGGCTTCATCTTACCTTCTCTTCCTCTGAACTTATCTTTACATTCGTAATGGCGTCGGCAACAGAAAAGGCGGTGCAAAAGTGTCGTCTGCTCTTACTGAAATAACAAAACACATCGTCACTCTGTGTCGGCTGATGAATAATAACAATAAACTCGTTGTACAGTTTGGTTGATTATTAGAAACCGTCAACCAAAACTGTCAACATAGGTTTCTTCAGGTTTTAAGCTGGTCTGACTGGCTATGCATGCTAGAGGCCTGAAAATGTCAACATTTACTCCTTATTATGCCTAAAAAAACAGGTTTTTTTTTGGTTTTTTAACATTTTGAACACCACCCAAAATAGGTTTTTAGTGCGTGGGTGGGGCGGGGGTCAATTTACAATATAATTTTATGCTAAATTGGCCCCTTTGTTTGTGTCCGGCAGCATTCACGCTGGTTTGGAGGGTTTTTTTTTAAATTCGGACCTTTTTAGTGATCACTGCACAACAAAAGGCGGGAGAGGTCACTTTTTTCATTGATCACCCCCAACACGGCATGTTGCCAAAAGACATTGATCATGTAACGGTTTCTATTGAGTGATTAACCAGACCTGTTTGCTTCAGCCTAATAGTTTTTTTGTTATTACTACTATTTCCGATGGTAATTAAGTTGTTGCCATAGAAATCCTGGCTTCGATGGCCAACCGTTAAACACGGAACAGTTTACTAAAAAACAGTGTGTGACCCGGATATAAAATGAAATCCGTTGGTGGGGGTGGAGAGAGAGAGAGAGAGAGAGAGAGAGAGAGAGAGAGAGAGAGAGAGAGAGAGAGCAGACGATCAAATGAGAAAAATGGTGTGAAAGAGAGATAGAAAGAAAGGACAAAAGAGAGATAGAAAGAAAGGGTGAAAGAGATATAGAAAGAAAGGGTGAAAGAGAGATAGAAAGAAAGGACGAAAGAGAGATAGAAAGAAAGGGTGAAAGAGAGATAGAAAGAAAGGGTGAAAGCGAGATAGAAATAAATGACGAAAGAAAGATATAAAGAAAGGACGAAAGAGAGATAGAAAGAAAAGGTGAAAGAGAGATAGAAAGAAAGGGTGAAAGAGAGATAGAAAGAAAGAGTGAAATAGAGATAGAAAGAAAGGGTGAAAGAGAGATAGAAAGAAAGGGTAAAAGAGAGATAGAAAGAAAGGACGAAAGAGAGATAGAAAGAAAGGGTTGAAAGAGAGATAGAAAGAATGGGATGAAAGAGAGATAGAAAGCAAGGACGAAAAAGAGATAGAAAGAAAGGTTGAAAGAGAGATAGAAAGAAAGGGATGAAAGAGAGATAGAAAGAAAGGACGAAAGAGAGATAGAAAGAAAAGGATGAAAGAGATTAAAAAAAGGGTGAAAGAGAGATAGGAAACGAAAGTAAGGGGGAAATATCTATTTGAGTTGAAAATGTTGAACTTTAAAGGCGAACAAGCCTGGCTGCTGCAGGGTCAAACTCCACCCCAACTTCTATTCCGACTGAAGATGATTATTGCAACTTATGTATTGTATATATGGGTCACTCCATGACAAATCGACAATTTTTTAAGGCAAAAATACCATGACTATCACGAACTTATGTTCAATAATCATGGTAATCAAAGCTCCTGAAATTTAACAAATTTGGGGGGATTTTAGTTCATTAAAATCCTTGCAGCACAAGTTCTCATTTGTTCTCCACCATGAGATTTTGTACATGTCATACCAACGGCCAGACCAATTATTTGTCAAATTTAGAATAGAATTTGTCAACATGTTGATTGACATATAGAAAGGTCAAAGGTCAAGTTCGAGGTCAACCTTTTTATTTGACCTCGGAGGTAAAAATGCATACATACTAAACGTTTTAGAGCTACTTGAGTACTTTAAAATGGTATATAAATGAGTGTTCTAGGTGTAAAAACAACTGAGATATTGATTTTAAAACTGTGTCATTAGCCTCCAAAAATTCACATTTTTTGCAAAGTTCAGAGCTCAGTATCTCCGGAACCCTTTGAACTAGAAATGTGAGTTGATTTGATATGGAATTACCCATATAATAAATTTTAAAATGATAAAAATATGTATTCTTTAGTATAAATGTATTTATTTATTAGAATGAAACAAACCCCTGCGTATTTCTAACATATGTAACTGTAGTCAGTTTGGCTCAGTCGGTAAGCGAGTCGCCGACTGATCCGATTTCAAATCATGGTGGACAATTAGTTAATTTTATTTTATATATCGGTTTGGTTTAACGTGAAAGGACAGACAAACAGTGAACAGTTTACTCCCCTAAATTAGGGGAGGATTGTTCTTGTTCTTGTTGTTATGGGGGAAAACAAAGCCAACTCGAGCCCCCGACTTGGCCTGGAGTTTGACAACAGAGATAAAGAAAATCTATGAAGAAAAAATAAAGGCTTGTCAGTTTAGCACAGGTGGTAGCACACTAGGCTAGTGATCGTTATGTCATGAGTTCAAATTACGGTAGGGGAACGGGGATTTTACATATCAGTTTACTCCCCTATTTTTGGTGAGAATTCTTCTTGTTCTTGTTACATAGGAAAGTAAAGTCAACCCAGACTTTGTCCTGGAGTTTGACAAAAACTAGAACAATCTATATTATAATGATCTGATTTTTGTTTGTGGGTTTGTTACCGTAACACAGCCAAAACTGTATATCGCAGCGAGATTTGTGTTAGCGCAAAAACTGTCATAATACTCTAACTTGAAGAATAAAGCAACCTTTTGTGAGGACATTAATTTCCTTTGTGCGCTGATTGCAAGACATGTGTGCGCGCGCACATCTTAAGGGGAATTATGATTGAGGCCTCTGTTTCAACCGAAGAATGCTCAATACGTTAGTAGAGCGAATGTTGGAGAAATAATATGTATTGGTTCATACCAACCTGTACATGTGGTGGATGTGGTTAGACAATGTGGAAAAGAAAGAATGAGAAAAGCGTGTTACATCTCAAACATGTTTATTATCACGAAGATATGTTTGAGATGTAACACGCTTCTCTCATTCTTTCTTTTCCACATTGTCTAACCACATCCACCATTCTGTCGGATTCCCTCACATCCATACAACCCTAACAATAACAATAAAACAATAAAATATTCACTTCCAAAAGATGCACTGATGAAGACAAGAAATCGAAAC
>VCCN01001195.1:1823683-1836323 GCA_006491835.1 Architeuthis dux
TATAAGGAAGAACGGGTGAAAAAAAAACCCAAAACAAACAAACAAAAAAACAAGGGGGAGGCAATCTTAACAAACACAGAGTTCATGCGAAAAAAGACAGAAAGAGTTTCACATAGGGACACATAAGTTGGGTATAAGGCTTGGTGGGGGCTATTGAAATGAGAGAGTTTTTCTGAGTGTGTGAGCAGTGCCCATTAGCACGATCTTTTGTATCTCAGCCAAAGATGGATTTCCTGGGATTCTTTTAAGGTGTGTATCAGTCTTCTTTATTCTTGTGTGTATCAGTCTTCTTTATTATTATTATTAGTAGTAGTAGTAGTAGTAGTAGTATTAGTTTGATTGCTAATAATATCAATCGTACCTTCACTTTCATTGTATCAATGCTGCGACGATTTACAACATTATTTCTTTGAGATCCTTCCCGATGTCTCTCCTGACGCTCCCCTTCCTCCTCCTCCTCACCTCCTCCTCATCTCCATTCCCCTTCTCACCCTCTTCAGCCTCACACACATCATCACCATCATCATCATCATCATCCCCGGTTTCTTAATGTCTCTTCTCCCTTTCGTTTCTCCATTGAGTCTTCCAAAGAAATTGCCATCATCATCATCATCTACAACAACATTTCCTGTTGTCGTTTTACTACCACAACGACAACGACGACACTTTAAAAGCATTTTCCAATATCAACTTAAAAATATTTAGTGTTGTGTTCTGTGCGTGTGTATTTATGTGTGTTTTCTTTTCTTTCTACGGTATTATAGATTGAAGACATCGCCTTTGATGTTGATACAAGGAACATGAAATATCAATCGATTTACTTACGTGTACGTATCTGGGTTTTTTGTATTAAATGCATCCATATATATATGAGAGAGGGTTTGGTGGAATAATGGTTAGAAAGCCGGTCTCGTAGGTCATTACTACTGAGTTCGATTCTCACAAAATGCTCCATACTTTTGGCCTTGTGCCAAACTAAGCTAAACGACCACTCACACACCCAAACACTCACACACACACTCACACTCACTCACTTACCACCAACACTCACGCACACACACACACAGTCACATACACTCTCACATACACGCATGCACACTTTCACAATACACACACTCTCACATACACATACACACACACAGTCACACACTCTCACATACACACACAGTCACACATTCTCACATACACACACACGCTCTCTCTCTTTCTCTCTCTCTCTCTCTCTCTCTCCCTCTCTCTCGCTCGCTCTCTCAAAAAAAAGAACAGGTTTTGAAAGCAGTCAGTCCCTCTCCACATAGAAAACTGGCGCAACGCAATCTTTCTATCAGTCTCTAATAATAGGCTGGACATTAATTAATTAACAAATAATAATCTCTGTATTATACACGGAGATTGATGGATATGAATAGACTGAGAGTCTGTTCATATCTATCGATCTATCTGAGATAGATGGATATGAACAGACCGATATAGATAGATAGACATTTATGAACAGACCGAGATAGATAGATAGATAGATAGATAGATAGATAGATATGAACAGACTGAGATAGATAAGAACAGAATGAGATAGATAGAAATGAACGGACCGATATAGATAGACATTTATAAACAGGCCGAGGTAGATACATGTGTTGGAGGTTCTGCTACAGAAGTGTCTGCTGGCGCCAGTGGTCTACTGTGAACGTGAGGTCAAAGCTGGAATTTCAAATACTGATTTCGTTTCTTTTCTTTTCTTTTCTTTCTTTCCAATAATCTATTGCTTTTCTTTTTCCCTTTCCTCTCCTTCTTTTTCTTTCTTTCTCTATTTATTTTTCTTTCCTTCCTTTTTTCTTTCTAACAATTTCCTCTTTCTTTTTTTCTCTCTCTCTATTTCCCCTCACCCTCCCTTTCAATTCGATTTATTAGAAAACGTCAACAAAACCTGTCCCCAAAACTGTCAACATAGGTTTCTTCAGTGTTTAAGTTGGGCTGTATGGCTGGTTGGCTATGTATGTATCACGCGTACAGGCCGCACCAAAGGAGCTAGAGGACTAGCATTTTAAATATTTACTCCTCATTATGACGCTTTTTTTGTTTTTTTGAAAATCACCTCCTTCATATGTGTTTAGTGTGGGGTTCAATTTACAATGTAAGTTTATGCTAAATTGGTCCCTTAGTTTGTGCCTGACTTTTTTAGTGATCAAAAGGCGAGAGAAATAAGTTATTAATTTTAATTGATCACCCCAACCCGGCATGCTGCCAGAAGACATTGGTCGGATGACATTTTCTATTGAGTGACTAACAAGGCCTATTATATCTTCTTCCAAAATATTGATTTTCCACTTCTGAATCTTGTAACTGCATCTTCCAGTCTTTCCCTTGTTTTATTTATCTAAAAGCAAAAAAAGAAACGTTCCGAACGCCTTTGATGTACACGAGATTCTCTGCGTGGTTCAATCAGTTGTTATACATCAAACCGAGTTTACTTCTCTCGAATATACGGCCAAATCACGTTCGATGCACCGGTTCTCGTACGATCAGCGAGAGTTAAGCGAGCCTGGTCATTACTCAGATGGGTGACCGTCTGAGAATACCAGCTGCCGTATGCTGCAGCAATCTTGTTGCTGCACATATATGGGTATGTGGTGGGGTGTTCGTCTCCAGTTCGGTATGCCGTGGTTCAATCCACCGCTGAGTCATACCGAACACTTTTAAAATGGTACTCGATGCCTCTACGCTAAGGACTCAGCGCAAGGGCTAGGATTGAGGAACCTCTTCCCGAGGCTAAGGGGTTACGGCCAAGTCATGTTGGATGCACCGAAGTTAAGCAACGTTGAGCCTGGCCATTACCAGATGGATGACCGTCTGGGAATTTCAGATGTCGTATGCAAGATTGTTCTGCCTACACTGTAAAAATGATTCTTTGGACCAACTTTAAAAAGATTACTCTAATGTGTTACATCTAAATGTATTAGTCTCTCTCAAATTATATTTACTAGACTAAATATATTTAGTCAAGTAAATTTATTAGTCTCTCTCAAATTATATTTACTAGACTAAATATATTTAGTCAAGTAAATATAATTTGTGAGAAACTAATACATTTAGGTGTAACAAATTAATTTCTTTCAGTGTATATTATTTCGTGAAAAAAAGATTGTTCTGCGGCCGTCTCAGCCTATGCTCTGCCGCCGATTAACAGAACATCTTGGCAAACTAGGACCGGATTGTGCACCTGGTCCTTTATGAAAAAAAGATTGTTCTGCGGCCGTCTCAGTCTATGCTCTGCCGCCAGTTTCGTTAATGGCACGAATTTTGCGCATTGTTTTTAACTGAAATTTCAAATCAATCAACCAATAAAGAACTAACTGAGACATTTTGCACTCTCAATGTTTATTTATCCATAAAATATAGTTTAGATCTCTCATTCTTCACCCTTTGCCTCC
The DNA here is from genome assembly GCA_006491835.1 of Architeuthis dux. NCBI lineage: Eukaryota > Metazoa > Mollusca > Cephalopoda > Oegopsida > Architeuthidae > Architeuthis > Architeuthis dux. Next base: position 1,827,112 of record VCCN01001195.1, read on the forward strand.
CCTGCATCACAGTATTCTAGACTTTGCACCTGCAGGCAATGGAGCAGTAAGTTTGTTTGTTTATTTGTATAGGTTTTTGTCTCACGTCCTTTCAATCAAAGACATCAACATTTGATTTAGATTTCTGCACTCCCACACCACTCGTTGTTTTGATCATGTGTGCCTCCCTATAAGAAGGTGTGTCTCGTAGCGGTGTTACTACGTTACTATGCTTTTTCACAAATCAAGTGTTGGAAATCATTTGCATGTTAGTCTCTTTGATGTATGACTTCCACTGAGATTCAGTACTTAAACGGAACGAAAATGTTCTGTTTGGCAGACGAACAATGTATACTTTACAACAATTTAAACCGAAAGAGTTCGTGGTGCAGACGAAATGAATCACCACTAACCATACCAAAGGCCGGTCTTCACCCTAAAAGGTTGGTTTCCTGTATAAGACGTATATGTATTCACTCATGCCTGTCTGTCTGTTTGTCCATATACAATATCCCCATAAAATGAATTTCAATGAAATCTTCTGGGAGGCTGGAACATGGGAAAATAAATAACGTGTTAATTTGTTAAACTTGTTTTGGGGGTGGATCCTGGAATCTTTTTTTTGATTGAGATATATTTCTTCGTGTATTAAGAATAAGTAAACAATAGTCTGAAGTATGGAAAATCGAAACAGTTACCTCTCCTTGATCGTAGCTATGTATGAACTGATTTTCATTCAGTTTTTAGTTAGTGTATGACGTTGGCAGAGGTTTGATTTTTTTTTTGTTTTATATTTGTTTTTCCACAATTTCAAAAGAGGGACTTCATGCTGTCCAAATTTTGTTTCAAAACAGAGATCTGCTTTTGTAAAAGATTTGAAAAAGAAGATCACTGATTTTTGTTTCTTCCTACAAAACTGTGTTCTGTGGGGGAGGAGCTATGGGGTGGTTTGGAAGATACAAAACGATGAATTCTCCTTTGTTTTTGAGAATATCAGGGGAAAAATCAATGATTGGAGTAAAATGGTTCGAGAAAGGAAAAAGTCGGTCACATTGAATGGCTAAGAGCAGAAGGGGGAAATCAGTGCCGAATGTGGTTTCTTTTTGTGGAGAGCGAAGAGTTCAACTCTCCAGCCACCATGGCATATTCCCCTGCTGTGTCATTTGGTACGAGTTGAATGGATCCCTTTCTTTCTTTTTTCTTTCTTTCGTTATATCTTTCGTTATTCCTTTCTTTCTTTCTTTTGTTCTTTCTTTCGTTCTTTCTTTCGTTTTTTCTTTCTTTTTTCTTTGTTTGCTTTTAGCTGTATGTAGCCGTTCCTATCTTTCATTCATTCTTTCTTTCTTTAAGCTGTATGTAACTTTTCTTTTCCTTTCTTTCTATCTTCAGTGTGTAGCCTCCCCTTTCTTTCTTTATGTCTTTTCTTTCTTTCTTTCTTTCTTTCTTTCTTTCAGCTATATGTAGCCTTTCCTTTCCTTTCTTTTTGCTTTCTTTCCTCCTTTCTTTCTTATTCTTTCTTTTTTCTTTCTTTTATTCTTTCTTTCTTTTTTCTTTCTTTTATTCTTTCTTTCGTTATTTCTTTCTTTCTTTTTTTTCTTGTTTGCTTTTTGCTGTATGTAGCCGTTCCTATCTTTCATTCATTCTTTCTTGCTGCATGTAGCTTTTCTTTTCCTTTCTTTTTACTTTCTTTCTTTCTTTCCTCCTTTCTTTCTTATTCTTTATTACTTTCTTTCAGCTATATAAAATTCCTTCCTTCCTTCCTTCCTTCTGTATGTAGTCTTTCTTTTCTTTTTTCTTTTTTCTTTCTTTCTTTCTTTCTAACGCCCTTTTATTCTCTCTGTCCTTTGTTTGTTTGTTTCTTTTTTTTCTTCTTGCGTCATTCTCAGGATCGGATTATACTATAAGGCTGAGTAGGCTTAAGCCTATGGGCCCGTAGCTAATAGGGGCCCGGACAAATTCTGGGATTTTCATATTTTTCTTAATTTTATTTTTAACAGGACCATAGCCGAATTAGCGTATACGCAAACTAGGCTACGACGTAGGGACCAAGACATTGAAGGGGCCCCAAAATAAATAGCAATTTAGAAATTTATCACTACTACTACTACAGGGGAAATGAATTAAACAATAAAACTGTCAAAATAAGAACATTCAGAGATGTGAAGTCTGAGTGCTCACTATAATTGTTAAGATATTGCTAATAATATCTTAAAACTTAATAAAAATGTCCTAACAAATATCACTTTAAAGAATGAAATGAATATATTACACATTAGCACATAACAATCCACTTTATTCACACGATTGACGCATTACTTAAAATTATACACGAACCGGGTGGGGAGAAATATGGTTTAAGATTGGGTGCCCCATATTGCTAATAGCCTAGGGGCCCTGGTATAGGTTAATCTGGTCCTGGTCATTCTAATCTCTTTCTATCTTCTTTTGGTGAAGAGGGAAGAGTTCAACTCACCAGCCCGGATTTCCACCATTCCCCTGCTGTGTCATTTGGTTCAATTTACAACGTAAGTTTATGCTAAATTGGCAGGATTCACGCTTGTTTTTGTTTTTTTAAATTTGGACTTTTTTTAGTTATCACAGCCCAACAAAAGGCGAGAAAAATAACTTATTAACTGATCACCCCTTTTCCCAATTTTTTTAATTGATCACCCCCAACACGGCATGTTTGCCAGAAGACATTGTTCGGATGACTGTTTCTATTGAGTGACTAACCAGACCTGTTATATCTTCTCCCAAAATATTGCGCGTACATGTCACATCAATGGAGCTAGAGGGCTGAGAATTTAAACATTTACTGTCTAATGTCTTAAAAAAACTTTTCGAAAATATTCCCCCCACGTAGGTTTTTAGTAAGGGGTTCAATTTGCAATGTAATTTTATGCAAAATTGATCCTTTAGTTTGTGCCCGGCAGCATTCACACTTGTTTTTTTGTTGAAAATTCAGACTTTTGTTAGTGATCACTCCCCAACAAAAGGCGAGAGAAGTAAATTATTCATTGATCACTCCTTTTTTCAACGTTTTAATTGATCACCCCCAACACAGCATATATGAAAATTCAGACCTTTTTTTAGTGATCACATCGCAACAAAAGGCGAGGGAAGTAACTTATTTTTTTCTAATTTCTTAATTGATCACCCCCAACACAACATGCTGTCAAAAAAGACGTCTGTCACGTGATGGTTTCTATTGACTGACTAACCAGACCTGTCTTTTTTTCTTTCTTTATGTATTCTTACCTCTCCTTCCTTCTTTTCCTTCTTCCTTCCTTCCTTTCTTTCTTTCTTTCTTTCTTTCTTTCTTTCAAGAGAGTTCAACTCTCCGACCCGGACTTGCACCGCGTCATTTGGTATGAACTGAATGAAACCTTTTCGTTCGTTCTTTCTTTCTTTCTTTGTTTTCTTTCTTTACTTTCTTTTCCCCCCTTCTTTCAGCTGTATGTATCCTTTCCTTTTCTTTCTTCGTTTTTTTCTTTCTTCGTTTTTTCTTTCTTTTTCTTTCTTTTTTTCAGCCGTGTGTAGCCTTTTCTTTGCTTTCCTTCGTTCTTTTTCTTTCTTTTTCTTTCTTTCTTCCAGCCGTGTGTAGCCTTTCCTTCGTTCTTTTTTTCTTTCTTTTTCTTTCTTTCTGCTGTATATAGCCTTTCCTTTTCTTTCTTTCTTTTTTCTTTTTTCCAGCTGTATGTATCCTTTCGCTTGCTTTCTTTCGTTCTTTCTTTCTTTCTTTCTTTCTTTCTTTCTTTCGTTCTTTCTTTCTTTCTTTCTTTCAAGAGAGTTCAACTGTGCATCCCGGATTTGCACCATGTCATATTCCATTGCCTTATTTCATTCTACTCCCCTCTCCCCTCCTTTCTTTCTTTCCAGCCCGGACTTCCACCATAGCATATTCCCCCTGCCACATCACTTGGTACCAACTGACGGAAGTCTAAAAAAACGTTCCGATCGATAGTAGACAATGCACTTCTTAATAACTCTTCTTCATCGTCTGCCTCGAACGGCCTTTGAAGAAACATTGTTGAAGGGAGTACGACGTCGAAATAGTAGGCAAGAGGAGTCGATGGGAAGTTTTTTTTATGGAGATTGGTTTGTATGGATGGACGAGAAGAAGGAAGTTGGCAGAAGTCTAGCGGAAGGAAGAAAGGGAGAATAAATAGTTGTATAGGGAAGGGAAAGAAAGATGGAATCCATAGAAGAAGACAAGGAAGCAAGGGGAGAGAAGAGGGAGAGAGAGAGGAAGAAGAAATATCTGGAACAGAAAAATAGAATCGAAGAAGGAAAGAAGGAACGAAGCAAGTCAATAGATGAAAGAAATAATAACTAGCATTCCAAGGGAAATTATGAATCACCGCCACCCATATATGCTGTGTTGGGGGTGATCAATTAAAAAGTTGGGCTGTGATCACAAAAGAATATCTGCATTTTCAAAATACAAGCGGGCACAACGTAGTGACCAATTTAGCATAAGCTTACATTGAAAATTGAACCCCCACTAGAACCATATTTTGGAGTGGAACTTCCCCCAAACCCAAACAAATTTTCCCTACTCATTGAGGGGAGTGTGTGTGCAAAATTTCAAGTTTTTACTATGAACGGTTAGGGCTGGGCGAAGTCCGGATAGATAGGTGTCATCGGAGCTCTAGGACTCGTGAAGAAGGGAACGGAAAAGTTCACCAACCGTATCCCAGGTAACACCAACATCCACGTAGCCCAAAAAGATCGCACTACTTGGAACAGCCCACATACTACGCAAAGTGCTGTCGACTAAATGAAGACTCCCCTATAACTCCCCAGGAGCATACTTTGGACCCGGCTCTACAGGATGCAAAAATAAACATTAAAGAAAAAAGAAAAATTGTTGTTATTGTTGTTGTTGTTGTTGTTGTTGTCGTCGTCGTCGGCGGCGGCGGTAATAAACAATAACATTCAAAATAATATTAATATCTACAAATATGTTTTTCGGAGTTGATTTTTTACGTTACAAATCGCTATATATGAACGGAATTTATTCGAACCAAAAATTAAAAAAATAAAATAAAATAAATAACCTCCCCACTGGACAAAAGCGCTTGTAAACATGTGCAATCAATTGCAGTAAAAATATAAGGCCTATTAAAGAAGAAAGTGCAACTTGTCAATAATGCTTTTTACACAGGGCTACAGTTACAAAGTGTATTTATTTACTGAGTTCATATAATTATGAAAGTCTCGAAACAAGAAAGTTTTTTATTTTATTTAAAGCCTGCTAATGTATGTATGTTCCGGATATCATAGGGTAATTGATTCCAAAGTCTGGGTGCTATATAACTGAAACTCCTGCGTCCATGAGTCATATTCATAAAGACAAGTTCTAAAATCAAAACCCTATAAATATCGGATGTTAATAAGAGCACAGAGTTCATAAGGGCACATATCATGCAGACATTTGAATACTGTAATTCAAATTTTGAACACGACTCTTTCTTCTATCATAAGCCAATGTAGGCCGATAATGCCGGTCCTAATTGAATGGCATTTCCTACGTTTCAAAACTAACTGAACAGCGGCATTTTGTACTTTTCGTAGTTTGTTAAAAGTGAATTACAGTAGTCTAATCTACTGGTAATAATAGAGTGAACCAGCTGCTCATTTTCATTGTTGGAAAGTAAGTTTCTAATACTACGGACATCTCTTATTAATTTATAACAGTGGGAGACTACATTATTAACATACATTTCTAAGTTTAGAAATTCATCTAGACAGGCTCCAAGATTTTTTACCCAGTCAATGTAAAAGCGCTAACTTGTGTTCATATTTATTTTTTAAAAACCCAGACAGAATATAACAAATCTCAATGAATCAGGCCTAACATTCCCCCGCCGGTATACAAACTGTAAGATCTTAGGTGGCAATACTTAAAAAGGATGAACAAGCCTGGTTAGTCACTCAATAGAAACCGTCACGTGACCAAGGTCATTTGGCAACATGCCGTGTTGGGGGTGATCAATTAAAACAAATTGGGAAAAGTGGTGATCAATTAAAAAAATCCTCCTCTCGCATTTTGTTGGACAGTGATCAATTTGAATATTGTAATTCAAATTTTGAAATGAAACAATATAAGAGAAACCATCAGTATAAACGTTATGAATCAAGTAGTGTGATTATGTCCAAATCTACAGTCATTGCCTACTTTATCCCGACTTCACCCTATTTACTTTAACAGTAAGAAGAAAGCGCAACTTGTCAATAATGTTTTTTTTTTACAAAACACAGGGCAGGAGCTACAGTTACGAAGTGTTAAGAAGCAACAATTAGAGGGAAAAAAGTCTAGACAAATACTTTTATTCCAACTGAAGACGATTACTGCAACTTTTGTATTGTATATATTATACATAAAGAATTTATTTTAAAAAATCTTTTTCTATATTTATTTATTAAAATGAAATAAGCCCACATGTCTGATCAATTTACAGGGGAAATAAATAGAGAGCGTCCAGTTGAATTAATAGTTTGAAGTGACCATTATAACAGCCGGGATGACAAGTGCGAGTGATGTGGAGTGAAGAATTGGGAATCAATTGGAGAGAGGGTGAGAATTTTCTCTGGTTCTTAGAGTGGGGGATCAGTTTTGGTCTACAGAAAAAAGAATGGGAAGAGAGAGAGAGAGAGAGAGAGAGCGAGAGAGAGAGGGGGAGAGGGGGGTAAAGGAAAAGAGTAGAAAAAGAGTGGATTGGTTAGAGGATTAGTTTTGGTCTATAGAAAAGAGAATGGGAAGAGAGAGAGAAGGAGAGACAGAGAGAGAGGAGTAAGGGAAAAGAGAGGAAAAAGAGTGGATTGGTTAGAGAATTTGTTTTGGTCTACACAAAAGAAGAAAGGAAAAAAGAAGATTAAGGGAAAGAGAAAGGGAAGGAATAAACAAAACTAGACCTGTTTATTTATTTATTTTCGGCGGGATTTAAATTGCGTTGAGAGCTCGGAGAATCCGACATGGGGAGGTACGGAGCAAAGTTTCTTTTCCAAACGTGATTATCATTGACCTGTAATGGAGAGCGATGATCCGATTGGTCGCAACAAGAGGTGTGGTTCATGTGGAGCGATCGTAGCCTCTTTTTGATTCAGATTAGATGCACTATATAGAAATCAAAATGGCAGCTGTTTCGTTCGTTCGGTTTTGTTTTCTTTCATGGTTTTTCTTCTTTATCTTCGTTTCAAAACTTGCGAGCTTCGGGTTCTTTCGCCCGAAACCGAAGATGAAAAGAAATGCAAAGTGGTTGGTTGGAGCTATTAGAACAGCGAATATCTGGAGATGGATTTGAAAGGGAAAGGGACAGAGAAAGGAAAAAGGAAAGTGAAAGTGAAAAGGAAAGGGAAAGGGAAAGGGAAAGTGAAAGGGAATGTGAAAGTGAAAGTGAAAGTAACTGACAGGTGAAAAGAACCAAAAGAGGTCGAGGAGTTCGATCTGGACCTGACAAGACAAAGGAACAAACGGAGAGAAAAAAAAGACTTGTTCTAATGCTTTCGATCCAGTTTGATCTTTCTTGGTGTTTCAATAAGCAATGCTTTCTTTTGCAGCCGTCAACCGAAAACAGGTCAGGTTAGTCACTCAATAGAAACCGTTACGTGACCAACGAACAACTGCCGTGGTACAATTGAACATTAACTGCTGGACGTTTAAGATCCCTTTTCAAACTGAAAATTCAACAGGTCTGGTTAGTCACTCAATACAAACCGTCATATGATAAATGTCACTAGTTTGTGCTAGTTTTCTTTTTTAAATTCAGACGTGTTTTAGTGATCACAGCCCGAGAGAAGTAACTTATTCATTGATCACACCGTTTTTCCAACTTTTTAATCAATTTGATTTTTTTTTAAATGATTTTTTTAAAAGACATAATTAAATTTTCAACCTTCTAAGCTCCGTTGGTGCAGTCTGTACGCGTGAAACATAATTAGCCAGCCAGGCAGATTTACTTAAAAACTGAAGAAACCTATGCTGACTAGGTTGACAGTTTTGATTGACTGTTTCTAATAATGACAATTAAATCCGCCTTCCTCAATCCGCCTGCTCCAAGTTCTGCTTCATTTCATCCAATCTACAATGAAGGACCCGATACTTCAGATCAGGCCGCAATGCTATCCTTCTATTAAACCGCCGTCAAAACCAATCTGAAGTTGTCCATATTGGACAAGCAGTTGCCGCCTGCTCTCCACTTAGTTCCCTCCTCTTTTTCTAACTCTCTGTATCGATCTGTAAAGCTATGACGATCCGTAACAATGGACTCTTCTATTTAAAGGTAACAATTTTGCTGATAAAAATATCTCATACACACCATTTGAAACTATAGACTCTTCTGCTGAAACAAATTCAGTATTTTTTTTTATATTATATAAATCAATAAATCAATAAAACAGAACATATAAAAATGTTATATATCCCATAAGACCAGACCCATTTATACTTGAAGGAACATTATGTGGGATTCTTGGTAGGCAGATTGACACACAGTAACATTACTGCACCAGGATGTTAATTAAATGTCACTTAGTACACTTCCTGAGTTAAAATCAGGAATAAAATATAAAATATATATTATAGTTTTACATGCTTGTAAAATCGACACCACTTGTGGTGTCACATTATTCTATCATAAGAGAAAGGTTCCAGTTCTGATTCGATGAATTGTTTGAGAAACTTTTCGATATCTTCAACTTGTTTGAACTGTTGACTAGACAAGCAAACGTGACGGCACCAAGATGTTCAGTAGATGTCACTTAGTACACTTCATGGGTTAAAATCAAGGATAAAATGTAATATTATATAAGAGATTGTGCAGATCAATTAAATTGTATGTGACACCATTGTCACAGTGGGTTCTTATGGGATGTATTGTGGGATTCGCTACAGATTGACAGTCCGTTTCATTGCCACAATGTTGCACAATTGTGGCAATGATTTTAAACCATTCGCCTGATGAAGTTCTTTTGAACGGACAGTGTAAAGGTATGATTACAAACCCCGCCCGATCAGTTAATACCATTCACCATGACCAGATGAAAGTGTACATCCCCACCACCACCAAATGGTCAAAGCGAAGGAACAGGGGGTTAACAGAAAGGGTTAAAAAGATCAACAGTAATATATTGTAACATTTACCCTGATGATGTGGACGTGTAAAAACGTATCGGAAAATCTGTGTTCGCTTTTTTTCTTTATATTACTACATAAGCTCTGAATATTTCAA
>VCCN01001195.1:1958833-1968881 GCA_006491835.1 Architeuthis dux
TTTTCATTCTACTTCTTCCATCTTCACTTTGACCTCAACTGTCTTGCCTTTAGAAGTTGTGGGTACAGGGTTGTTTTTTTGTTGTTGCAGTTTTTCCTATTTTAGTGTGTGTAAATTGTCTGTGTTTGGAGAATGAGTTTTTATTTAAATTTTGTTGTGTTATTATGGCTTGCCTTATTTTGCTATTAATTTAATTTTAGTCTTAGCTGATCTTTGTGACGACATCGTGAAATGATCTCTTCTCTATGGTTTAATAAATTTGACTTATCTCTAAAGCTTAAGATTCTATATTTTTCTTCTAAGCAGATTAGACATTTCCTTCTAAAACTTATCGGTGGAGCTGTTCTAGTTAGTATTTCCCAACTAATTTCTGGCGTGAGCCCCTTTTCCTTTACTTCCTAGATGTATTTCAATAGAGTCGTACTGAATTTATACTTATTATGCTTGAAGCTCATAGTGTGGTTGTATAGCTTACTCTTCCAATTCGATTTTGCCGCACCTAGATAATATTTGACTGTATTGGGGGCCTCCCTTATTCGTATTGTTGCCATATATATTACGTTTTTTGTTAGACTTAGATATATATAATTCAAAAGTTAACTTATTTGATACTTATTTAACTTCTTGAAAACTTATGGAAAATATTAACTAAAAGGTAAAGGGTGTCCAGAAAATGTTGTCGGCCGGTAAATTGTTCGACCGGGAAAATAAAGAGCGGTATATTATCGACGGTAAAGTGCGACCGGGAAAATCCGACCGGGAAAATCCGACCGGGAAATATCGTCGGCCGATAAATTGTTCGACCAGGAAAATGAAGGGTGGTATATTATCGACGGTAAAGGGTAAGGGGCGACCAAGAAAATGCGACCGGGAAATATCGTCGGCCGATAAATTGTTCGACCGGGAAAATGAAGGGCGGTATATTATCGACAGTAAAGTGCAACCAGGAAAATGCGACCGGAAAATGTTGTCGGCCGGTAAATTGTTCGACCGGGAAAATGAAGAGCGGTATATTATTGACGGTAAAGTGCAAAATGCGACCGGAAAATGTCATTAGCCGGTAAATTGTTCGCAGTCTTCGTGTTGCGATTCCATTCTCAGAACCTCTTCTCTACCCCGCTCCCTTTCAACGTAATTTTTTTTTCTAAAGTGTGACAGACGGACAAACAGACCGGACCGACGGACAGACACGTTGCTTATTATATGTATGTATATAATGCTTAATCGTAAATGTGGTCAACGTGGCCAGTTTCGATATATGTAATTCTTACCTTTTCGTGATATTCTCTTCTGAGAGAAATAGCGTGTTATTGTTTTTTTAGTCTCTAGTAGCGGCTGATATACTGAAACGCTCCCACCACCTCTCACATCCTCCCCCTCCTTCTAGTGCAAGAGAGAGAACTCGTGTAAACTGCGTTTTTGTGAGTAAGTTGTTCAGTGCGGTATTGACAGATTGGTCTCATTTGACTGCCTTCCAGGTTGGCAATCCATGGGATTGAACTAGCACATCTATGGTCTGTCTTTCAGGCTTGTTTTAATGAAATTAAGGTGAAAAAAACTGTGCACCCCCAAGAGGTCGATCCAGGGCCTCCGAGAGGAATTTTATAAGGGGGTCCAAAAAAGCCGTTTTCCCCCTCAACATACACACTGCACAAAACCCTCGACCTTTAGCCATCCTGCCTTTATCTGCTACAGTAGTTCCACCCAAGAAACTATCGGCCCCCTTGACCAACCGGGTGCACTCAGAGGTCCTGGGTCGATCGACAAAATTCTAAGGCAGTCATTAGATGTGCTGTTGCTGACGTTGAAAAAGGCGTTTGAAATTTTGTCTTTTGTCAAACTCCAGTCCAAGTCTGGAGTTGACTTTGTTTTTCTACCGTAACAAGAACAAGAACTGGTAGGCCAGTTATATGGTTAGCCTTGGTCTTTTGTCAAACTCCAGTCCAAGTCTGGAGTTGACTTTGTAACAACAACAAGAAAATCAAGAACAATCCTCACCAAATTTAGAGGAGTAAAAATTAACATTCCCATACCGTGATTTGAAACCATGTCCAACTGATTGGTAGGCTGGTGTCTTACTAACTGAAGTCGGCTTTGTTTTTCCACCGTAACAACAAGAGCAAGAACAATCCTCACTGTTTGTCTGTCCCGTCACGTTAAACCAAACCGATATGTGAAATTAACGTTTCCCAACCGTGATTTGAAATCAGGACCAATGGGGTTGGTAGCCGGCTCTCTTACCGACTGGGTCAAACTAACAAGTCTTACTGCAAGTACGAATTTATTTATATTATATATACAATATAAAAGTTGCAGAAACCATCTTCAGATGGAATTGAAGTAGGAGTTGGAATTTGACCCTGCAGCAGCCAGGCATGTTTTAAATGTTTTTTCTTTTTTTCTTCTTCATTCCTCCTTAGGCTGTCAAGTCTGGAGAGCAGATGCTTCGGATGACATTTTGAAAACCGAGTCAAGTGTATACATAGATTTGTTTACGAAATGTATTCAAGCTTTTTTTAAAGTCAGTCTAACCAACACGTATATAAAATATGGATATAACCTCTTATGTGAAGGAGACTGTGTAAGTGTGTGTGTAAATGTGTGTATGTGTAGATGTGTGTGCGTGTGTCCACACTTTATAGGTAGCGAAATTCCATGGTGGATTGAGCTGAAATTTGACACACACTACATACACACTGTCTCTCTTTCTCCCTCACTTTTTCTCTCGTTCTTTTCCCTTCTCTCTGCCCGCCCTCTCCCCACCCGTCTTTTCCTTTTTTTTCTTTCTTGTTCATTCACTAATAAACCAAGTGGTGAGGGTTGGGTCAGGGTCGGTGGGGGGATCCCGAAGTTAAGGCTGGGAATCGATTGAGAGATCGATTCTCGTCGTCGTGAAATCCGATAAAAATAAGAGCCTGAAATTGGAACTGTCGAGGTTGCAAAATATCGATTTGAGGGGTGCAGTGGGAGCTTGCAAGCATGCCAGGTGGGGTGCGGGGCAGTGGAGTAGTACTGGTGGAGGAGGGGTTGATCATATGGGGAGAAAGACGATCGATTTTTCCACGATACTTTAACAGTCGTCACCCGAACAGATGCGATTGGTTTTCGAGCACGTGATTCGATCTCGGTTGGATGTATCTCTTTCGGTTGGGGGAGTGGAGCGTCGGGAAAACATCTTAAGAAAGAAAAAGGTTGAGATGATTGGGAAAGAAAGAAAGGAAGAAAGAAAGGAAGGAAGGGGGAAGAAAGAAAGGGGGGAAAAAGAAAGAAAAAATGAATAAAGAAAGAAGAGGAGGGTGGGAGGAAGGAATAGAGAAAGAAAGAAAGAAAGAAAGAAAGAAAGAAAGAAAGGAAGGAAGAAAGAGGAAGGAAGAAAGAAAGGGGAAGGAAGAAAGAAAGGGAGAAAGGGATAGATAAAGAAAGGAAGGAACGGAGAAGGAAAGAAGGGCGGGGGCAGAAAGAAAGGGAGGAAAAAAGAAAGAAAAAAGGAATAAAGAAAGAAAGAAGAGGAGGGTGGAAGAAAGAAAGAAAGAAAGAGGAAGAAAGGGAGAAAGGAATGAAGAAAGAAAGGAAGAAAGAAAGGAAGAAAGGGCGAGGAAGGAAGAAAGAAAGGGAGAAATGAAGAAAGGAAGAAAGAGAGAAAGAAAGAAAGAAAGAAAGGAGGAAGAAATGAAGAAAGAAAGAAAGAAAGAAAGAACTAAGAAAAGAAAGAAACGAAAAAAAGTGACATTTTGTGACGAACAGATCGAGCATGAAATGCAGGAAAGAAAATAAACAACAAAAAAAAGGGATGAACAAAAGAAAGACAGAACAGAATGGGGAAACTTTCAAGAGGAGAAAGGCAAAGAAAATAAACCCTAGAAAAAGAAAAAGAAAAAAGGAAAAAGAAGCCAGAAGATGTAGAGACCGAAAGAGACCGAAAGAAAAACTGGCAGGACGAGTCACCATGACATTTTTGGGCGGGAAATAGAACCGAGATTCTTGTCGCCATTGTCTTGGTGGCGCAAAGGATGTCGGGAAAATGTTTTCCATAAAAAGAAGAAAAAATCAATCGATCGTACGAAACTCTGCTTTTGATTTCAAGCAAATACTAGAAATATCCCGCTTCGCTTACGTTCCATTCCGGCTGCTGCTTTGTGATAGCCCTGTGGTAAGAAAGGTGAGCGCACGTACGTAAGGTTTACGGTTCGAATCTCGCCAATTAATAAACAACTAGTTGATCCCCACGAAAAAGTTCACCGATATGTTTGAATTTCTATGCGATAATTTTTTTGTAGAAAAGAAACTACTGAACCCATTTCTGTGTAAGAGTCCATTGTTTCAAATGATGGGTAGGAGATATTTTTATCAGCAAATTATGTTACTTTCGAGTGGAAGAATCCATTGTTACGGACGGAGAAACAGACTAGCATATACCCGTAAAAAATGACAGGGTTTTTATGTATGGATCGGCAATAAGGAGCCAAAGGCGATTTTATTAGGTAACTTTTTTTTTATTAATTCAAAAATCCTAATTTTAATTTTTTTGAAAGTCTCAACTTAAGAAAAGTCACTACTGATATCGTGCAGTATGAAAAAAAGGCAAAGAAAGAAAATTATTTTATATAACTTATTTCATTACTAAATAAAGTTTGTGGCCAAATTTGACAAATCTGGCCTTTCTAAAAAGCATTTGGCCTTGAACTTTTCGGTTTGGCCATATTTAAGTTTTGAGCCATTTTGACTTCATTCTTATTTTTTTTGGTGCGCTGAGAGTATTTGCATTTGTCCAATTTTGCGAGTTTTGGACCAGAACTGCCTTTCCCCTCCCAATTTCTTCTTCACTGTGTCGGCTACCTCAAAGGAAGTCGAAAGGACATTGTTGCGTTGCGTTGACAGACACAAGTTGTCTGTTGAATTTGGTCGGTGTACTTCTTTGATATGAGAACGGCATGTCTCATTTTTCCACCCTTTAATTCTATTATTCCTTGTACAATCTATCTCATTTGGACCAGTCCATTATGACTTGTAGGATCTCAGCTAGCAGACATTACAGACAACCAAAGGAACATACTGATTTGCATGTTTGGCTTTTATATGTATAGATAAGATATTCGTTTGCCATAACTCGCTTAGGAGAAAAGGTTACATGATTCGAAAAACAGAACGCGATCAAAACGCTGAACGTATTATAAATAATGACAACAATAGTTTACTTACATTTATATATTCTAGTGGAGATTATTAGATCAAGAAATACAAATCTGATATGGGGGAGAATAAGAAAGAAAGAAAGAGGGGAGAAAGAAAGGAAGGAAGGAAGAAAGAAAAAAGGAATAAAGAAATGGCAACGGAATAAGAAAGAAAGGAAGGAAGGAAGAAAAAAGGAATAAAGAAAGGAGAGGGGGGAAGAAAAAAGAAAGGAAGAAGTTCGTTGAAAAGAAAGAAAGAAAAAAGGAAGAAAGAAACAAGTGGGGGAAGGAAGGGAGAAAGAAAGGAAGAAGGGGGAAGGAAGGAAAGAAGAAGGGGGGAAGGAAGAGAGGAAAGATGGGAGAAAGAAAGGAAGAAGGGGGAAGGAAGAAGGGAAGTGGGGTAGAAAGAAATTCATTGGAAAGAACGGAAGAAAGAAAGAAAGAAAGAAAAGGCAACAGAATAAGAAAGAAAGAAACAAACAAACAAAGGAAAGAAGGGGGAGAAAGAAAGAAAGAAAGAAAGAAAGAAAGAAAGAAATGGCCACGGAATAAGAAGGAAAGAAAGAAAGAAAAGAAAGAAAGAAAGAAAAGAAAAAAAGAAAGAAGGCGATCACTAACCTTCCTCGAGAAAAAGGAACCAATTAGATCTCACAGATTCAATCTCAGTATTCATCATATTATCGTCGGTCAAGTTTGTCAAGATTGGTTCAACCTCTTCTCGAGCCACTTTACAGACACAGAAATAAGAAAGGCCCAGTAATGAAATAATTACTATGCACTTTTAAACTAGAACGACTTGTAAATAAAGTCGAAATAGGTCAAACTAATCTCCTTCAGGTGAATGTTTATACTCTCAAAACAGGGCCCCCGAGAGGAATTGTATAGGGAGGTGCAAAGCTGTTTTCGCCCCCGCCCCCACAAACACCCTTGTCCTTTGGTCATCCTGCTTTCATCTGCTATAACTCCTTTAGTATGTCATACTATGTTCTCTCATCGGTAAACAATAGAGTCAACCTATTTTATCAATGGAGATATCGTATCTATTTAGAAACTTCGATACATAGCTCTAACCAGGAAACTCTCGCCCCCAGGGGCCCAGCACTTCTACAGACTATTAGCAACCGTCACCCACACTGTCAACATAGGTTTCTTCAGTTTTTAAGCTGGTCTGGCTGGCTATGTATGCATGTATCACGCGTACAGGCCGCGCCAATAGAGCTACAGGGTTGAAAGTTTCAACATCTACTCCTTATTATGTCTACAAAAAAATCTCTTTTATTTTCAACCCCTCCCCATAATAGATCTTTAGTGGGGGATTTAATTTGCAGTGTAAGTTTATGATAAATTGATCCCTTAATTTGTGTCCGGCAGTATTCACGCTTGTTTTTTTGTGACCACTTCCCAAAAAAGGCGAGAGAACTTATTCATTGATCACCCCTTTTTCCAATTGTTTTAATTGATCACCTCCAACATGGCTTGCTGCCAAAAGATGTTGCTCACGTGACGGTTTCTATTGAGTGACTAACCAGACCTGGTTCATAATCATTGCAAATGTGTGTCCTATCAATAAAAATAACTAGAAAGCACTCAGAGAGCGCATACCTCTGCCAACGCCAGCGTCGCTAAAAACCGAAGGAAAATCAGTTCATATATAGCTACGATGCAGGGGAGGTCGCTGTGAAATCATCCTGGATAATCTTTGCTGTCAAGAAACATGTACATAAACTTAAGTTATGTAACCAAGATTCTTCTTATGTCAGGATCCAAGTCTTATCCATAGAGCCTGTTCCCCGACAGGAACCTGTCTACCATTCCCCGCCTGCCCGCCTACTACATGGGATCGCCTTTAAGGAGAAGCACGGATTGCTTGCCGTACAGAGCACCAGCGTGCAGTAGCCAGTATCAGAACACTACTAGTATACTACGTGTACTACTAATCGCGTGTGCTAGTATGACGTGCGGTACCATGCATTCCTGTTTGAAACTGTTTACCAAAACTGTCAACATAGGTTTCTTCAGTTTTTAAGCTGGCTGGCTATGTATGTATGTAGATAGTTTAGACAAAATGTGGGAGACGTCTACTATCACACAGCGAATTAATTGAATAACTTATGTATTGTACATTTGAGTCCAGACCTACAAGCCTCGGCCTTTTTGTTGGAAATTTGTATATTATTTAATTGTTATTATAGATATACAAGAAAGCATGGTACCGCACGCAAAGTTCGTTTCAGGTAAAGAGCGTGCGGTAGGGGGGATACATATAATAGCCGGGCGCGTTTTCTTACTACAATTATTAATTATTAATTAATCGGCTAAACTATTTCCCGGCATATAAAACGCACCGTCATATAAGACGCATCTCAATTTTTGCAAATATTCTCGAAAAAATAAAATAAAGCCCCCTGTTTTTCCCATGATCGTCATAGCCCTCCACACTATCGGGTTATTCTAATGTTCTTATCTATTCAAATATATATTAACCTCTACAGTGGCTGGCTGTTTACATTATTTGCATAGGGCAGTAATGTTAGTAATGATAAAGCCTTCGCTTCACGAGACAAAGAGCGCGTCTTATATGCCAGGAAATACGGTAGTTGTTTTCTTCCAAAGATATATGTGTCTTTTTATCGCAAAGTCCAGGTCGTTTTTACATTCTACGACCGTTAAGTGTGCAGCATGGATTGGAAATGAAGAAGTACCCATTGACTAGATTTTAATTCGTTTCTCTATCTTTGGGAGCCTGTTTGACATAGACAGTGCCTTAACGATTAGACAGACGAAATTCAAATTTAATCATACTAGGGCAGTGTCCGTTCCAAAGGGGCATGTTTGGAAGGGGTCGGTGTGTGGAACAGCCCGCCATAATTGTCATGTAATATAATTTTCCGTACGTCATACGAAACTACGGCTTCGAAGTATTTCGGTTTCTTCTCTTCAGTGTTGCCAATTTAGATATTTTATATCTAAATCCAGATAGTTCTAAAGAGCGGGGGCCAAGGGAAATTATTTATATAAACTAAGTAGGCCGGGTGCCAGCAGGGCCTACTGTGCACCCCCCCCCCGTCACCCATAATTCTATATTTAGGGTACCAAAATGTTCCTTAGGATGTCCTCTTTCAGAAAAAAGATGTTCCCAAGAAAACAGTTGGGAAGAACTACCTCATTTGCATAAAACAAAATGGCCGCCAGCACACACCAAAAAAGACAGAATTTCATATCTTGTCTCCCAGTTGACATATCTGAGTACTTTAAAAGGCTAAATCGTGGTTTTAAGACATGGGGAATTCAAAATCCACGTTATTTTACCATATAATAGGTAGTTCTTCCGAACTTTTTTCTTGGGAACATCTTTCTCTGAAAGGAACATTTTGGTATCCTAAATATAGAATCATGGCGGGGGGTGCACGGTAGACCCTGCTGGCCCCCGGCCTAAAGAAGAAAGATTTATAATCTATTTTTATTAGATTTCTCGAGAACAGCTGATCCAAACAACTTCAAAGTCAACATTGCCTTGTATGGTGACTGATATAATATGTCGAATGTCAACTTCGTACAAATCAGTTGTCGAGTAATCGCGGTGCACACACACACACACAGACGGTAATTTCTTCTATTGTAGTTAGATAGATAGCTACATTGCTTCCAATCCGATTTTCTCGTGTCACATTGTATATTAAGTAAGTAGTGCACTTACACTGACTACGACTTCAACCGTCTCTACTTGGAGCCTCCCCATATCAACTTACTCCTTACTTACTTACTCGGCCCGTTTAAGATATGTGAAATAGATTTAGAGGCAAAATATCTCATACCAACCACACGAAACAATGGACTATTCCACTGAAACGAGTTTCAATTTCAATGAGTTTGGTCATAAATAAGTATCAGGTATTATTAATGACCAAACTCTCCAGCATTGAAACTGTCGCCAGAAATATTATTTCGTAGGGGTGTACTCATCTTTGGACAGCAACATATTCATATGTTTGGCAACAGAGTTTTAATGCTGGAGAGTTTGGTCATAAATAATACCTGATAATATCCGTTTTGATTGTGCAATGCTCCACTAGAAATAATAAAATCCTGCTATGTTTGGTTTATAATACAATTAGGTGTGTACTCATTTATGGGCGACACTGTATACAATACGAAAGTTACAGTAATCATCTTCAGTCGGAATGGAAGTAGGAGTGGGGTTTGGCCCTGTAGCAGCCCGGCTTGTTTTTAATCGATCGGCTTCGGATGATTCACCAAAAAGATCCCGTAAAAACGTTCAGTTCTAAATGCCGCACGCCCACGGCGAAACTAGGACCATTATTCCAGATTCATTCGTTTTAGTCTTATCTTTATTGTGTTCCGTCGTAATTATTCAGCTAATCATTTTCCAACGTGTTGCGTCCACGTGAGAACAATGCAAGCGAACATTTCAATTTTCCACTGATGACCTCGTTCTTCCGGCTCGATGCACCTCGATTATCGGAAGAATGAAACCGACTTGCAGAGTCGCAGACTTCTCCGATTGCCAGGAAGGCACGTGGCTCTAATTTGGCGCGGCAATTGCTAAATGTAGTGACTCCGGTAAAATAAGACGGAGAGTAAAATAAAGAATTAAATAATGTTGGTTGAGGGGTGCGCACGTTTCTGTTTGTGAGGTGTGGGGGTTGTGGAGTGCTATTAAAAACCGTCAGCCAAAACTGTCACCAAAACCGTCAACATAGGTTTCTTCAGTCTTTTAAGTTGGTCTGGCTGGTCGGCTATGTATGTACCTCGCGTACAGGCCGCACCAATGGAGCTAGAGGGCTAAACATTTTAACATTTACTTATCATGGTTTATGCTAAATTGGTCCCTTGGTCTCAACTGCCGGTACGTGTTC
>VCCN01001195.1:1996269-2006786 GCA_006491835.1 Architeuthis dux
AGTTGGTAGAGCAGAACCTGCGTATAAGGTTGCTACCAGGGTAGACGCGGGTTCGATTCCCGCTCGTTTCTTTATTCATGTTTACGATTTAGACCGCTCGTTTAGCAGTCGTTGACACCGGCGCAAGGCAAATATAGGTTCTCAACTTTATAATTATCATATTCTGTCAGATATAAAAATTATCAATCATTCCTTGATTTCATACTGTCAGCATAGGGAACCACTTCATATAACGTGCTTAAAAATACGATCAGTTAGAATAAGGAGGCGGGCGAATGTTTCTGACCGCCATATTAGTGCTGTTAGCTCAGTGGTAAAGAGCAGGACCGGGTGTAGGTTGCCTCCAGGGTGGACGCGGGTTTGATCCGCGCACAGCGCTCGTTTCTTTATTCATTTTATACGATCTTGGCCACCCGTTTAGCAATCGCTAACCGTTCATAGTAGAAACACATACTCTCCTTAATCAGTAGGGAAACATTTTTTAGCATAATGCTCTTCAAAGACTACACTTCATTTGTATACTTAGCATCATGCTCTTCAAAGACAACACTTCATTTGTATACTTAGCATAATGCTCTTCAAAGACAACACTTCATTTGTATACTTAGCATAATGCTATTCAAAGACAACACTTCATTTGTATACTTAGCATCATGCTATTCAAAGACAACACTTCATTTGTATACTTAGCATCATGCTATTCAAAGACAACACTTCATTTGTATACTTAGTATCATGCTACTCAAAGACAAAACTTCATTTGTATACTTAGCATAATGCTCTTCAAAGACAACACTTCATCTGTATACTTAGCTTCATGCTCTTCAAAGACAACACTTCATTTGTATACTTAGCATCATGCTCTTCAAAGACAGCACTTCATTTGTCTACTTAGCATAATGCTCTTCAAAGACAACACTTCATTTGTATACTTAGCAAAATGTTATTCAAAGACAACACTTCATTTGTATACTTAGCATCATGCTATTCAAAAACAACACTTCATCTGTATACTTAGCAAAATGTTATTCAAAGACAACACTTCATTTGTATACTTAGCATCATGCTCTTCAAAGACAACACTTCATTTGTATACTTAGTATCATGCTCTGCAAAGACAACACTTCATCTGTATACTTAGCATCATGCTATTCAAAGACAACACTTCATTTGTATACTTAGCATAATGCTATTCAAGACAACACTTCATTTGTATACTTAGCATCATGCTCTTCAAAGACAACACTTCATTTGTATACTTAGTATCATGCTCTTCAAAGACAACACTTCATTTGTATACTTAGCATAATGCTCTTCAAAGACAACACTTCATTTATATACTTAGTATCATGCTATGCAAAGATAACACTTCATTTGTATATTTAGCAGCATGCTCTTCATTTATAAAATTTTGTTTTAGCCTTATTCATTCATCACCCCTCTTTCCAACTTTCTAATTGATCACCCCTAACACAGCATATATGGGTGGCAGTGATTCATAATTTCCCTTGGAATGCTAGTATGTATGTATTTGTGCCTGGCATAACTAAATTTAGGAAAGAAAGAAAAGGAATGGTCGGCCTTATTGACGAAATGATTTTTTTGGCAGCTCTCCCAGAAACGTTCACTTATTTCTTTTTTTTTTGCTCCATGCAATGTTGATTAAGCAAGCACAGATCCGGAGGAGGTCGGGCTGGGCTATTCGCCATATCTGAATCAATTGTCTAGTGACTATTTGGCTTGAGTTCAGACAAGTGGTTTTAATGTGTACATAGCGTGACGATTATGTTTTTCGAGCAACAACTAAACCTGTTTATTTCGGGCAACGGAGTTTCATCACTTGAATTTGTTTTTCCCCCGATATTCTTGTTGTTTTGTTTTCCGATTTCAAGTGCTATGGCTCAAGTTACCAACGTCGGTTGTTCACCGCACTAAATGAAAAGAAGTGATCCCATGTGAGTATCTCAAACAGAAGACATATAAATCTGTATGTATGTGTGTATGTGGCATGTGTGTATGTGGCATGTGTGTATGTGGCATGTGTGTATGTGGTATGCGTGTGCATTTGTGCATGTGCGTTATTATTCCCTGTCATTATTCCACGAGTTATTCGCACCAGTACTCTCATCCTTGCTGGGGGATAAACGGGGCTTTCTCTTCCCCTGGATAGAGCCTTCTCACCGGGAGGGTTGAAAGTCAGTCAATAAAGGATAATGGTGCAGTACAATTATTTTATGTAAGCCCAACTTCATTTTCCCATATAAAAAGACTTTATTATTATTCGCTGGTAAAAGTGTTACCCCTTGGGTATATTCCGAATATACCCTTTTGCCCGTCATGGAAAAGTGACAGCGGACGCCCATGTTCATAGATAATACAAAGTATTGCCACGGTATTGACCAACGATCAAATTGGTAGGCATAGTTACTGACGACATATCAGTAAGGAGAGAAAATGGATTAGCATTTACAGCAAAATTCAAAGCATTTTACTTTACAGGCCTCTGGATATGGTCTCCTTACCTGAAGTACAACTCAGATGCCATAGAGTTCAGTGGAGAGCCACCAAGACCATTCCGAGGCTGAGAGATATATCTTACACTGAAAGATTAAAACAACTTAATCTAGAGACCATCGAATACAGAAGAAAACGTGCTGACCTACTAGAAGTCTATAGAATCCGGAACAACATACCTAGAGGGGATACTGACGTTCATTGCTCAAAATGCCCTGATAAGAACATGCTAAGTTCATCTATAAGCAATAAAACCAGAGAATACAGCCTTAAACTACAAATTCAGACCTCCATTGGTGTTAGAAAAAGTTTCTTCTCGGCAAGAGTAGCAAACGCATGGAAGACCCTAAGTGAAAAGACGGTCACATCCGAGAATATCAATATTTCTTTAAAATAATCTTTATTCTGATATCGTACATACCAAATTTAACTAACAATTTTCTTTTTAGTTTAAACCCAGCCCAACTAAACTGAAGCTGGCTTAATGACGCAATGGACTGCTGTCAAAAAAAGCCCATTTCAAGTACATGCAAGCACATTATTTCAAAAATTTACCAAGTGGTAAAAACAATATGCTCATCAAAACAATTATTCTCTAAACGTCATTTTAAATGCAACATAATACTTGTGAAGCGGGTTTCCCGGTCTCGAAGCAAACACGTGACCTAGTCTCGCTACTTATTCTGCTCCCCCTTCCTTTTTTTCTTCTTCTTCTTCTTCTTCTTCTTCTTCTTCTTCTTTCTCTTCTTATTCTTCTTCTCCTTTCTCTTCTCTTCTTCTTCTTCTTCTTCCCTTTCTTCTCCCTCTTCTTTATTCTGCTCCTCCTTCCTTTTCTTCTTCTTCTTCTTCTTCTTCTTCTTCTCCCTCTTCTTCTTCTACCTTTTCTTCTCTCTCTTCTTATTCTGCTTCTTCTTCTTCTTCTTCTTCTTCTTCTTCTTCTTCTTCTCCTTTCTCTTCTTCCTTTTCTTCTCCCTCTTCTTATTCTGCTCCTCCTTCCTCTTCTTCTTATTCTTCTCCTTTCTCTTCTTCTTCTTCTTCTTCTGCTCCTCCTTCCTCCTCCTCTTCTTCTTCTCCTTTCTCTTCTTCTTTCTCCTCTCTCTCTCTCTCATGCATAATACACACACATACACGCCACAAACACGCACATACACACATGCGAGTACGTGTGCATGTGTGTATGTGTGTGTGTATATGGCATGTGTGCGTAAGTGTATGTGTGTGCATATGTTGCCGGCGTGGGTGTGAGTATGTGGTATGTGTGTATGCGTGTACGTAGTATGTATGTATGCAGTTATGGGAACTAGGTATACAGTAGGGCTTAGTTTTGGGAACTAGGTATACGGTAATGTCTCCATTTGTAGACATTGAACCCTCTTTTCCATCCCTGTACGTATTTGTGTGTGTATGTGGCATGTGTGTATGTGGTATGCGTGTGCATTTATGTACGTGCGTATGTTTTTGGCGTGTGTGTGTGTGTGTATTTTGCATTTTCGCTGAAATGTCGTTCGATAGAAAGTCGTGATGCCGTTCCGTACACGTGCACTTTTAACATCAAATAATGTGGGAATGAGACTCTATCGTCAACACCTGCCGATGACTCCGCAAACGAAGTCCACAAAGCACAGGTAATCAATGGAAGATCGATTGAGTGAACACGATACAACTTTATCAGAAACGAAAAAAGAAAAAAAATATCGTCTGATATTTCATTGATTTTTTAACATTTACAATCGTATACAGAACTCTCCTCTTTCCTCCCCTTTCCCCCTCACTGTTTTAATCAGCATATTCTCTCTCAATTCATTCACTTTTCCCCGTTTCCCTTCCTCGCACTCCCACTCATTCATTCTTCTTGGCCACCTCCCTCAATTCATTTACTTTTCCCCATTTCCCTCTCTCTTTTATTCAGCGCCTTCTCTCTCAATTCATTTACTTTTCCCCATTTCCCTCTCTCTTTTATTCAGCGCCTTCTCTCTCAATTCATTTACTTTCCCCATTTCCCTCTCTCTTTTATTCAGCGCCTTCTCTCTCAATTCGTTTACTTTTTTCCCATTTCCGTCTCTCTTTTATTCGGCGCCTTCTCTCTCAATTCATTTACTTTTCCCATTTCCATCTCTCTTTTATTCAGCGCCTTCTCTCTCAATTCATTTACTTTTCCCCGTTTTCCTTCCTCACACTTCCCCTCTTTCATTCTTCTACGACACCTCTCTCAATTCGATTACCTTCCCCGTTTCCTTCCTCACACCTCCTCTCTTTCATTCTTCTTAGCCACCTCTCTCAATTCCTTTACTTTTCCCCATTTCCCTCTTTCTTTTATTCAGCACCTTCTCTCTCAATTCAATTACGTTTCCCTTCCTCACACCTCCCTCTTTCATTCTTCTTCGCCATCTTGCCCCTCGCTTATTTTATTTTCTCCCTTTTTTACTCTTCCTCTTTCAGCTCCACCCTTTTTACGCACCCTCTTTAAGTCTTTATTACCTCCTCCTGTTCCTCCTCTTTCAAATCTTGCCTTTCCTCTTCCATCTTTTCTCTATTGCTCCTCTCTTTCTACTATCGTCTGTTCTTCTCACTTTACCCTCCTTCCTCCTTCATACCCCCCCCCCGTTTTCCACTATACTTTATATAGTTCAGTGATTATTAACCTTTTTTGCTCCATGTCTCATCTCGACAGCTCAAAAAATGTAATGTCCCACTTACAAACAAATAAAACAAATTTGCTATTGAAAAGGTATGATAACATAATACTAAATTTAGAAATTTACCCGAATTTAGATTTTTAAATCAAGTAAAAACAATTTGGATCATGTTTACATCAGGCACCCTGAAAATTGTCGAATCGAAATGGGAGAAATTTTGCCTCGGCACCGATATTGTTCAAAGTTTCTTACATTCGATAAAAAATTATCGAATTTATAAAAAAGGGTTTTGTTTTTTTAAACTAACAAATTTTCGAAGTTACTAAGATACTTTCTCCCGGAAAAATAAAAAGTATTTTGTGTGCTTTATCCAACTATTCTTCGTAAAACTAGGTTTTGGCTTTTATAGCGATTATTAGAGTTTAAATTTTACAGTCATTCAGTAATTGTCATCTTAGCGTAATAAAAAATAGAAAAAGATAATTTTCCCGGAAAAATAAATAGTATTTTTTGTGCTTTTAATACAACCCTCGGATGTAAATAACTTCGAACAACCGGTGTCGAGGCAAAATGTGTCCCTTTTGGATTCGACAATTTTCAGGGTGCCTGATGTAAACTTGATCCAACAAGTTAATCAACGAGAAATAAATTCAACGAAAAGAAAATCTTTTAATCAAGTTCTAATAATTCTTTATTAAATATGACATGCTATAATAATACCACTTTAAATTTATAATATCCTCTTAAAATATAACATTCAAATGAGACCCTTGAGCCTGATATGTATTACAAATCAGGCTCTAATTTAGTTAGCTTCAGTCGTAAGTCTCCTTGTTTTGTGACATCTAGTTGTTTGTTCTTTTTTGTATGACTCTGAACGCTTTTCACATCTAAATTCCAATAAATTTAAATTGCCCCCTTGTGAGATGTGGTAATAATTATCTCCCCTTAGGAGAACTCTTCTATAAGACTATATATACTGTCTGCCGTTTGGTCTAGTCCAGTGGTTCCCAACCTTTTCGAGTCATTCCCTACTTTTGTCAATAAGATTACTAGTACCCCCCCCTTCCATTTATTAAGTTGCGACAAAGAATACTTTCAAATAATGACTTCATTTCACATATAATTAGACAGCTTCATACTAAGAATTAGTTTAATTTCACAATTGTACAGCTGCTGCTGTGTATTTGTTACTCAAAGAAAGCAAGCAGAAATAATTAAAACACATCATTTGAAATTCTAATTCATTACAAGAAAAATAAGAATTCTGCTATCGTAACTGATATACACATCAATGTGTTCTTGTTTTTTGCTACTAGTTCTTCGGTTTGTGGGTCTATTAGTGAGAGAGCACATCTTAAATCATTCTCAATTTGGAGCTTATATCGAGCCCTCGACTTGATAGATAGATGTGCAGAAAACCCTATCTCTAGACTGGACTTTTATTTTTACCTAATAGCCTTATACCCCGCTTGAAATCCCCAAATCCACCCTGGGGGGAATTCCCCAACCCCCGATTGGGAACCACTAGTCTAGTCGGACCGCAGTCTTTGTTTAAGCTGAATAAATTGTAATGAAGAACAAGGCTTGACTGTGTGGAACTCAAGGAGCTTTATTCAGCTTATACAAAGACTGTGGTCCGACTAGACCAAAAGGCAGACAGTATATATCGTCTGATAGAAGAGTTCTCATAAGGGGAGATAATTATTACCTCATGGAGCGTCAGAGTTACAGCTCTAGTTCTTTTACTTCAACTATTGCTCTAAACCCTCCGTTATATTGTTCTCCCACTTTCATCATCTTCCTCAACCGTCAGAAACCGTCAACCAAAACTGATAACATAGGTTTCTTCAGTTTTTAAGCCAGTATGGCTGGCTATCTATGTATGTATGTAGAACACGTACAGGCCGCACCATTGAGTAACTAACCAGACCTGTTTACATCTTGTCTCTCCCTGCCTCCTTTTCTTTCCCCTCTTGATATTTTAAGTGTCATTATTGTTTTTGTTTTTGTTTTTAAACTACAGGTCTGGTTAGTCACTCAATAGAATCCGTCACGTGACCAACGTCTTTTGGCAGCATTCCGTGTTGGGGGTGATCGATTAAAGAAAATTGGGAAAATGGGTGATCAATGAATAAGTTACTTCCTTCGCCTTTTGTTGGGCAGTGACCACTAAAAAAAGTCAGAATTTAAAAAAAACAAACAAGCGTGATTGCTACCGGACACAAACTAAGCGACCAATTTAGCATAAAATTACATTACAAATTGAACCCACATTAAAAACCGGAATTTTCAAAAAACGAAAAAAAAAGTTTTTTCTATACATAATAAGGAGAAATTGTTTAAATTTTCAGCCCTCTACCTCCATTGGTGCGGCCTGTACGCGTGACACATACATACACTGGGAAAATAAAGAACAGTACTCAGACCCCGTTGGTTTATGGTCAATGTTAAAGGAGGATATACAGTGTATTAATATGAGACCTGAGTACTTCTGATACACTCCTTATTTTGTAACCTGTGCACGTATTGATCTGTATACGTGATCATTTATTGTAATCCAGTTATATTACCTGTACGTTTAATCTTGAGTAAATTAAAACTCATATTGTGTTGCAATTTTATTTTCCGCCAGTGTACATAGCCAGACAGATAGACAGACTAACTTAAAAACTGAAGAAACCTATGTTGACAGTTTTGGTGACAGTTTTGGTTGACGGTTTCTAATATAATGACGTAACTGGCATTTTTATTTGTTTATAGAACGTCGCTCTTGCGGTTTTAAATAAAAAAAACATGGCTTTTCAAGAAGGTGCACTTTCAAATACAGTCATACGTCCACTTACGCACAGCCGACTTACGTCCGCTCACAAATACGTCCCCATAACTTAGCTTAAAACCCATTAAGTGGATGACGGGTATTTCAGTCACTGCAGTTCTATGGCTCAACTGCGAATGACGAAAATTTCCGTCATGTTATTGTTAGCTTGCTAAAGAGAACGCAGTGTATAAGCCACGTTTGTTTCAAGTTCTCCAGGAAGGGAAGGCGAAAAGGGGATGGTAAAAGAGCAGACACCTTGGTGGGTTGCGCTAATGACTTGGTGAACGTAATGGATGACATTTGTTCCTTTCTACATATAGACATAGACGCAGGGCCGGATGAACCATTAAGCAAAATAAGCATGTGCTTAGGACATAACAAAAGATGGGGGTCACCATAAGTTTTTTGCAGTTTCCCGCGTTTAATTATTAAAAGTTGTTTAAATTGCTCAACGTGAAAGTTTAAATTTAAAATTGTATTTTTTCTCTTACATATAGAGTTAATTCAAACATTCAAATGATTCAGGTTTCTTGCAGTTTCCCGTGTTTAATTATTAAAAGTTGTTTAAATTGCTCAATATGAAAGTTTAAATTTAAAATTTTATTTTTTCTCTTTCATATAGAGTTAATTCTAATATCCAAATGACTCAACCGACCATACAAATACTATTCTAGGAAACTGGTCATTGTGCAAGCACAAGTTTCATGTAAAGATGCTGTTTAGTGAAATAGTGCATTTTTGTAGGAAAATGTATTTTGATGTGTAACCCTAACACCAACCCCAACACTAACCCTTACGCTAAAAATGATGATGATGATGATGATGATGATGTCCGCCCGGGTCCGATAACGGGGGCTGATCTTTCTGTGGAGGGAAATTAATTTCGGAGAAAAGGCTCTCCCACGTGGGTGGAGAGAAAAGACGACAAAAATAATTTTCTTCAATTGGAAATCTGTTGTTTTATTTCCGTCGATATAGATTCTTTTCTGGGCCAGTTTGCGTTTAGTTTTCTAAATGAGTTGGTCACTTTTCCGAGTTACTACTACGAAAATCAAGGGTTACTCCTCTTTCTTTCACCCGGACGGATGAAAGAGTGTCCTACTTCGTCCCTGACCTGTCGCCCCGAATTCAAATCAAAAACTGCTCTCTAACCGGCTCTCTCCTCCCTCACCCATGACGGGCAGGGGTCTTCTTTGTGCGACCTGTCACTAACGGCTTCAGATCTCAACTCCCTTATTTTCAAATTTGGGCCCCTTTTAACGGCTACTGGTAATACGATCTCTCCTCCCTCGCCCATGACGGGGGCGGGGAGGGGGGCTCTTTTTGTCACGGACACAGTGCATTCCGTTACAAGTAGACCACTTCTGAGGAATCTTCTCGTCTCTTTCTTTGTCTTTAAATTCGCCATCAGCAGCAGCGGACGACCCGGTCGATTCCGCTATCAGAACAGCTGAAGCAGGGGCCATATAGAAACAGGAAAGGTAACGATAGCCAAAAGTTGTTTAAATTTTAAATTTTTACATATAGTTAATTAAAATATCCAAATAATTCAACCGACCACACAAATAATATTGAAACTGGCATACCTGTCAAGTTTCAAAGTTGAAAATGAGTTAGAATCGTACCCGTCTGGAAAGCCCCACCCCCAACTTAAAATGTGTTTCAAAAGTTCTGTATGTGATCTGTCAAAATAATGTGAGATCCCAAGTTCTGTAAAAATATACTGAATACATACAAATAAACAACCAACAATTGTTAATCACTAACCAAAAGGTGCACACTTTTATAAAAATTCACACCTTTCATAAAATGCGTGAGAAATTGACACTTTTTATAAAATGCGTGAGAATTTGACACTTTTTATAAAAATGCGTGAAAATTTGACACTTTTTATAAAATGTGTGAGAATTTTCCATTAATACGTTAGACCGTGAGAACGTATCAAAATGTGTGAGTCTCACGCAAAATGCGTGAGACTTGACAGGTATGAACTGGTCATTGTGCAAGCAGATGTTTCATATGTAAAGATTCAGTTCAGTGAATTTGTGTATTTTTGTAAGAAAATGTATTTTTCTTACGTATTTGGATGTGTTTTCAATGAATATGACCTTCATTTCTTCAGGAATTTTTTCATTTTTGAACACAGCATACATGGGTGTCGGTGTTTCATAATTTCTCTTGGAATGCTAGTTTTCATTATCTTTACTCTCTGGTAAAATGTATTTCGCCGTTATTCCTTAAGCTTAGAGATCAAAATAGCATCTTTGGCATTTAGTTCAGGGAACGTCGTTTTTACGGACCTAAATAAAATGGAAGTTTCTAGAAGAAAGTGCTCTTTCAAATGATGTGAAAAATTCCACGCGGAAAGTTTTATTATTTTCCTTTTCCTTTTTTTCTTTTTCTGTTACTCTCTCGGCTATTCGTCTCTGCTGCGTCTGCTTTAGTGCCACACCCTTCTCTTGCTCATCTAAGGAGCCTCCATTCCACGCACTTTCGTTTTCTTCTTCCGCTTATTATTATTATTATTATTATTATTATTATTATTA
>VCCN01001195.1:2078622-2090732 GCA_006491835.1 Architeuthis dux
TGGTTGAATATCATTTTAAAAGATTATAACATTATTATATATGAAACCTAATGATGGATAATTTTTATATCCGACAGAATATGATAATTATAAAGACATTTATTAGTTGAGAACCTATATTTGCCTGGCGCGGGTGTGAATGACTGCTAAATGAGCATCCTAAATCGTGAATAAAGAAACAAGCTCTCTAGCCTTCAGACAGGTGTCGGGAAAAGCTGGCCTTGGTGTTTTGAATTTTTTTTTTAGATTGTAGAAAACTGTGAAATAAACCGGAAGTCCAGAAACAAATCACTGCGCATGACTGGAGGGTAATTCACATGTTCTTTATATAAACCCCAGCCAGAAAGATGAGTTGTCGAAGTCCGTCAAAGTCGAACTACCGAGAATTTCGATCATTAGCATTTGAACAAGCGTTCATTACACACCCCACCCACCCCCAAGACAGGAGTTAGCGTTACCATACCCCTGTCTCCAATGTTAATTGACAGAGACCAAATGGTCTAAGTCGCGAGAAAAGAAGGAATTTTTTCACAAACAAATGTTACACACGCCGGCGTCAATAGACAAGGTAAGAGATTTTTGCTTCTTCTTTTCGTCCTGACCGCTTCCAAAAGTTAAACTGTGTTCTTGGGATTTGGGATCTCTTTCCCCCTTCCATCCCGCTTTGGAAATAGTTACTCTGTAACAAAAACATTTTCGGTAGTTTGTCTGTCCCATCACATTAAAAGGATACAAATCTTAATTTGGTATTTGCAAGTTAATTTCATCCTAATAAATAAATACATTTATACTAAAAAAAAATTTTTATTTATTATATATACAATACAAAATTTGCAGTAATTATCTTCAGTCGGAATAGAAGTAGGAGTGGAGTTTGATCCTGCAGCAACCAGTCTTGTTTTAAAATAAATTTATGCAAAATTCAAAATGATGGCAGTCAATGTCTTAATTAGCTGGGTTCATTAAATATACAAAAATGCAATTATCTAGGACAATTTCCTATTAATTTTCAATAGATATACATATTTACTTACATAGGACCGATTACTGAGACGCAGTGGTAGAGTGCTCGACTCTGGTTCGGTAGGCTGTGGTTTGATCCACCGTTGAGTCATACCAAAGACCTTAAAAATGGTACTCATTGCCACTCCGCTAAGTATTCAGCACAAGGACTAGGATTGAGGAACCTCTCCCCAAGGCTAACGGCCAAATCACATTGGATACACTGGTTCTTGTAAGATCACCAAAGTTAAGCAACGTCAAGCCTGGTCAGTACCTAGATGGGTGAACATTGGGGAATACCAGGTTCCGTAAACAGAACAAAGCTTCAACAGGCCTGGCAAGCCGGAAGTGGGTCTTACTAACAATTGCCCGTGTGTACCTAACCCTACCACACCCATGATGAGGGTATAAGCAGAGAACAATGACACATACATACATTACCACTGCCAACAAAGTTTGAAGAGTCACATGTAATCTCTCATGTCTGTCTGTTTATCCACACAATATCTCCAAAAGTTCTGGAAGGGTGGGCCATGGGCAAAGAATTGATAAATTTTGGTGCAGATCCAGGAATTTTTTTTAATTGAGAGATATTTTTTCATTTTTTTTTTCATATATTTATGTATGCTCTCCCACACAATATCTCTAAAAGTTCTCAATGAATTTCAATAACATTTTGTGGATGGGTGGGCTATGGGCTAAGGAGGAATGGATCCTGGAATTTATTTTCGATTCAGAGATATTTTTGCGTATACCAAGACAAGATAAACAATAGTATAGTACAAAATATTGTAGATCATAGCTATATATGAACTGATTTTCATTCAGTTTTTAGTGTATGGCATTGGCAGTGGTATGCACTTTCTGAGTACTTTGTGGTTATATTTTGTTATTGTACAATTTTATTGGCAGAAACTTGAATCAACCATTTTCTTTAGGTCCGTATCGGACATAAAAATCGGCTAAGAATGAACCAGATATTGCAACTAAAAAGCATGCAGAGAAGGCATACCACTATCAACACGGCTAGACAATCTGAATGAAATTCATTAGAAGGCTGGAGAGTTGAATACAACAAAGATGAGGATACTAGTCCGAATAATTCATGGAATAATGACAATACTTCATCTCAGAACTTCAGACAACACTAGGAAGGCTGGAGTGTTGAATACAACAAAGATGAGGATACTAATCCAAATAATTCATGGAATAATGACAATACTTCATCTCAGAACTTCAGACAACACTGGTCTTGGATAATTCTGGCGTGAATTCTACGAACAGAGAATGGGAATTGACAAAGAATCGAATCATGGTTGTCTTCTTATAGTAATGGGGGTGTGGAACATGTGAGGCTGATCGCAATGTCATCTCTTTCATATGGTTTCTTTCACCTTTCTAAAGTTAATTAGAGGTGAAAAGTAAACTAACCTTTTCCAGACTGACCGGCTCCACTGAGTATGAGTTACATTATTTAGGTGTAAATGTATTTAGTTATCTGAAAAGCCCTCGTTAGTGTGTAGAAATATTTTGATATATTTCTATAAATATCTAAACTTGGGTGTGTGTAGATAAAGGTTTAAGAAATTCTGAACTTGGGTGTTCTGTGAAGACATGATTCCACTCGATGACCGAGGTGTGTCAAAATACACGTGTGATATCTATCCATTACACATTACATATACTACATTATATTTACAGTATCGCCCATCAATGAGTACACCACTACCACTATTTTATAGAAAGTTAATTTTCTTCTAAAATGATTTTTATAGCATGTAGCAGAGATCTCTTCCCAGATTTTAAACCTAGTGTTGCATTTGATCTTTATTCAATTAAAGGGTATGTCAGTCAGTCAGTCAGTTCAATTACACAACAAATTGAAATCTTGATAATTCTTCTTCTTTTGCTGAGCCAAAAAAACTTAGCTTGCCAAATAAATCTGTGTGCTTTGCCAATATGCAAGAGGGTGATGCGGCTTCTTTAAATGAATCGAAGAAATCAACAATCCCAATTCTCCAGGTAAGAAAAGAATCAGACTAGTATTCCAATGGAAATTATGAATCACTGCCACCTATATACAGTATTGCCCATAAATAAGTACACCCCTACCACTTTTTAATAGAAAGTTAATTGTCTTCCAAACCAAATATAGTAGGATTTTATTTCTAGTGGATATTATCAGGTATTATGCATGACCAAACTCTACAGCATTGAAACTCTGTTGCCAAAAATATGAATATGTTGCCGTCCAAAGATGAGTACAACACTACAAAAAAATATTTTTAGCAACAGAGTTTCAATGCTGTAGTCATAAATAAAACCTGATATTAACCGTTTTGATTGTGTAATGTTCCACTAGAAATAATAAAATCCTGCTATGTTTGATTTAGAAGACAATTAAATTTCTATAAAATAGTGGTAAGGATGTACTTATTTATGGGCAATACTGTATATACATAACCATTCGGCCGGACCGACTTGAAAACTGAAGAAACCTATGTTGACATTTTGGTGACAGTTTTGGTTGACAGTTTCTAAATAAAACAGATCTGCAGCAAACTTCACTTTTTATTCATTTTGTAGCGGTTAAAATTTAACCATAGTTTGATTTTTGTAAAAAAAATTTACCGTTCGGTAATAATTAAAATAAGATTTTAACCACTTTCCATTATATTTTGTACAACATAACTTACCCAGTTTGTAGATATTGTATACTGCTGTTACAGTATACTGGGTTTTAATATTGGTAGGGACTG
This sequence comes from Architeuthis dux, assembly GCA_006491835.1. Taxonomy (NCBI): domain Eukaryota; kingdom Metazoa; phylum Mollusca; class Cephalopoda; order Oegopsida; family Architeuthidae; genus Architeuthis; species Architeuthis dux. Next base: position 2,082,384 of record VCCN01001195.1, read on the forward strand.
TAATGTGTTGTTTAGCTGGTAGCACAAAGCAGTTTAGATAGTAACACAAAGGAGTTTAGCAGGTAGCACAAAGCAGTTTAGCTGGTAGCACAAAGCAGTTTAGCTGGTCGTACAAAGCAGTTTAGCTGGTAGCACAAAGCAGTTTAGCTGGTCACACAAAGGCAGTTTAGCTGGTAACACAAAGCAGTGAATTTGAGTTGGTTATCTATATCATAACTCACGGTATGACTGTTCGCTTCACTAGCCGATCAGAACTCACAAGACCTTCTTACTGTTTATGCACTTGCCAAAATAGCCAGCGTACTCTCGTGCCGTCTTGTCTGTTCTCGTGTTTTCCCGGGCTACTACAAACTGAGAAGTAGGAGATGATATCCCACTGGAACGAGCTTCAAAAATAACCTCACACAAAGAAAAACAAAATCATGAAAAAACACAAATTTTAGAAGTTCTTGGCTACCTTTTATAAATCCCATCCAAAATTCAGCTACTTACAAAATGTCCACACTTTACATATAAATAGAAATGAATCACAGATAACTTCCCTCATTCCTGTCTAGTCATGCATTGTGAATGATGCCCCTCGGGCAACAGAGGTAAAATCTCTTTTCAACCTCACTTCGAAGCTAAAATATTAGAAACGGTCAACCAAAACTGTCACCAAAACATAGGTTGGTCCGGCTGACTGGCTGGCTATGTATGTATGATGCATATGGGCCGCACCAATGGAGTAGAGGGATGAAAATTTCAACATTTACTCCTTATTATGTTTAGAAAAAACTATCTTTTTTTCTGGTTTTTTAATAGGTTTTTAGTGGGGGCTTCAATTTTGCAATGTAAGTTAATGCTAAAAGATTTCCAATTTTTCAACTGATCACCTCCACCTGCTGCCAAAAGACATTGGTAACATGACAGTTTCTATTGCGTGACTAACCAGACCTGTCATTTTAATATTTGCAAGAAAAATAACTTTTGTTCTGTACCGAACATGTTTGTATTTCCAACTATTGAATGGTCTCTGCTGTTCTGTAATTAAATGCTTATATTTTTGTTAAAATATATATACACTACCTGTCATAAGTATTTGAACAGACAATCATTTTGTTTCTAATCGCCTGGTTTTGAGTGTTAAAAACAACAACATTACGCAAGAACCAAATGTTTTGCAATCAACATAACAAGGGATGCTTTTAGTCAGGTTTTGTGATTCTGAATGCTAAATTTCTTGGGAATGTTTTTTTTAATAGAATTAATTTGTTAAATGAAAGAAAAGTAAGTTTTTTGTTTCTATCCTTTTAAAATCTTGTTCAGAATTTTTTAAGGGACAGATCCATGATTTTGAGCAGGGGATTTTGAACAAGGGGTATCCAGGATTTTGAGCAGGAGTAGGTTTTTGTGCAGGGGGATCCAGGATTTTGAGCTGGGTGGGGGTCCAAATGAAAAATATCATTTTTACAAATAAATACGTGAAAAAGAAAACAAATTTCAAACATCAAAAACAAGAAAGTAATATGTGATCCAGCATTTTTCACTGACATTTGAGTCATACTTTTTTAGCACTAGATTTGATAAAAGAGTAAAAAAATTTTAAATAATCAAAGAAATTTAACACAATAAACCAATAAATAAAAAAAATATATAAAGAATAAAACAGGAGACATTTTACTTAGTAGGTATGAACAAAATGGACGAAAATTTCAGCGTGAAATTTTTTAAATCTGGCAAAAATCAGCATATTATTCGATTTTAATAAAATTTTCAATGCTTATTTATTAAAGGGCAAATTTTAAAAAACTAATTTTCCATTCCAAATTTCAGAAAAGAACAATTTTTTTTCATGATTCCTACCCAACCTTTTATTAGTTTGATGATTTATCTACTTCATATAATGATGCTTTCATTGATTTTTACACATTTTACAGATATGTCCCTTGAGATACTAATTATGTTTACCTTTTTTAGAATAATATCCTGAAACTGCTGGAATGGAACTTTTACTTTGAGACTAAAAAAACAGGAAAATTAAGTAAAATAATTTTCTTTTTGGAAATCTTTTAATTATCATTAGGGTTCTGAGCTGTGAAAAAAAAGATTTTTTCATTCAATATTATTTTAAAAAAATATTTTGCATCATTTTTATCAATTTATTCCGATATCTTATAAATTTTTGAAATGCATATTTTTTATTCTTTCTATGTCTTAGTTTGAAACTTATATAAAAATATTATAACAAAGATGAATAACTAAATATAATGAAATGATGAAAAAATATTTACTGCCTGTATTTTTAATATATTTTATTCTGTTTTTTGTTTATGTAAATTGACTGTTATTTCAAATTATGGGAGCTGTCAGCAATAACATGCCTTTTTTTTCATGGCATGCATTTTAATCTTGTTTATTTTTTCCACTCAAATATATGTGTACATCATTGTCTACCATACATTTTGTTTTAAATCAGATGTCACTTACATGCTTGAAATTATTTTCATTTTGTTCATACTTATTACTTCATTTCCTTCCATTGTCAGTATATTGTCAGGTTTTTTGTGGGGTGAGGGTTTCTATCTACAATGTAACTATAATGCTAAATTGGTCTCTTACTTTCCGTCAGTCATACAGGAGTACAGCTTTGAAGTATTCAGTTACTTCCCTTGTGAATGTTATATAAGCTTTGTTGATATTTTAATAACAGTGACACCACTACAAGTTGTGTGGGCCTGCTCATGGGTGCGCATACATAAACCCCTGGTAATAATTATAGTTAAGATTTAGAAAATACAAAACAATTTTAAAATAGGAAAAAAAAATGTTCACATGTAATTTTTGGTGCTTTTATTAAGGTTTTAGGGGGGAACCTAAGTGGGCCTGCCTGAGAGTGCACACAAGTGTTGCGCAGGCATTTTTAAAACATTGATCGAAAAAGCGAGATTAATTTTTTTTTAAATTCAAAACAGTGTTTTAAAAATCAAGCCCCGAAAGCGAATATATATTTTTTAAAACAATGTTTAAAAAATAAGAAGAAATATGAGAATTCATAATTCACAGAAGACATAACAAGAACAAGTTAATTCATGTGCTCACTTCGAAGTAGGTATATTCAAAATTATGTGCAAAGATTTGTATGTGGAAAACAACTAAATTTTTAAATTTTACGAAAAATCAACTATTTATTGGATTTTAATAAAATTTTCGGTACTTATATATTAGGAATTTTCTTTAAAAGTTTCCATTGTAAATTTTGGAAAAAACATTTTTTTTCGTGTGATTATACTATGATTATAACCTGCCTTAATAATTTAGTATACTTTTAATTTTTGAACCCTAATGATTTTTACACATATTAAAGATAAGTCCATGGAAAGATAAATTCTGTTTTCATTTTAAAAAAAAAAGTTTTACCAGGTTCCGTACAAAAACCTTGCTTAGGAATAATAAAAAAATCTTCTTGGCAAATTTCCAGTTTTATGTGTTAAATAATAATAATTTAGTATACTTCTAATTTTTGGATGCCTATAATTTTTACACATATTAAAGATAAGTCCATGGAAAGATAAATTCTGTTCTCATTTTTTTTAAACAAAGGTTTACCAGGTTTTGTACGAAAGCCTTACTTAGGAATAATAAAAAAACTGGAAAATGAAGTAAAAAAATCTTCTGGGCAACTTTCCAGTTTTATGTGTTAACTTATATTTTATGGCTATTTTTCATACAAAGAAAAAAATATCAACATAAGAATTTTTTTTAGAGAGATTTCTTAATATTTCAAATAATTCAAAGCACTTTTTTTTTTGTTCTTCCAATATTCAGACCCTAATGGAATTTTGTTAATGAAATAAACCGATGATGATTGAATAAAAAAAATGATATTGTGAAAAATATTTGTATATATATATTTTTTTTTGGGGGGGGGGGTATTTTTCATTAGAAGCTTATGGTAGGCCAGTTGAGTCAAAACTGTTTTTTGTTTTGCTAAATGTTTAACCAATTGAAGGAGTCATTCTAGACATAATTAACAAGAGATCGTTTCTGTAATTTTGTCTTCAAGAAAAAGTTTTCAAATTGAATTACAACTAATAATTATTGCCCTTTCTGTCTGCCATACAATAGTAGTCAAAACGATGTAGTTGATTGATTGTAACACCTTTCAACACCTAATATCGCGTATTGCTTGATGTTTTCGCTTTAAAACAGTCTAATTCACGTTATAATTGATGAAAATTTGTTTTTCTTTTTTCATTTTTTCTTTCTTTCTAGCAAAAACAAGAAAAAGTTCAGAACAACATTTTTAAAATTTTAAATACATTTTCAAAATAGGGTGGCAAACATTTTTCAAAAGTTGCATAAAGAAATTACTTAAGGGTCCAGTTTAGCATTATATTTACATTGTAAATAGAACCCCTTCTCCCTACAAAAAAAATTACTTAAGAATTAATTTTTTTCAAAATTTACAAATTTCTTGAGGAAACGAAGGTCTTATGGATTGAAAGCCCAAAAAATTACTTGAGAAAAAAATTTGTTTCTATTTTTTTTTAAAGCGGACCTTCGGATTTAAGTAGTGACCTTTAGATGAGAAAAATAAAATAATATTTTTTTTGTTTTGTTTTTAAACTTAATTTATGATTACTTGAGAATATTTGGTTTCTTTATTGACAATCATTACCTTTCCTGTTTCCATATGGCCAGGCGACTCAGGCGATTCTGCTGATAGCAAAATCGCCCGAGTCGTGGACTGCTGCTGATGGCGGCGAATTTAAAAAGCTAAAACCCCAACACTAACCCTTTCGCTAAAAACACTACCGCTACCCTAACTTATCCTTTGTTCATTTGTATTTATCAAGCTTTTGCTTTTTTCTTTTAAAACACTAGTCTCTTGAACCATACGAAATTGCCCGATATCAGTAGAACCACTTAAAAAATGAAAATGCCGTTCTGAGGAATCTTCTCGTCTCTTTCTTTGACTTTAAATTTGCCATCAGCAGCAGCGGAGGACTTCGAGCGTTTCCGCTATCAGCAACAGCTGAAGCGGCGGCCATATGAAACCGGAAAGATAATGATAGCCACTTTATTTATAAAATAAAATTTCTTTATCTAGATATTGAAAAAAAAATTTAATTGTGCTTTGCCCGAGCAGGGGGGGGGGGCGTATCTCCTGGGACCCACCTGAATCGACGCTTGGGTTGTTAGGCACGCAGTTGCTTCACCCAATGAAGGAGAAAAGTCAACGAGAGTGATCTCCCTTACTCCACGTACACCATAACAAAAAGAACAAAAAAAACACTTCAGAAAAACGAGAGACCTTTACCAAGATGGCTGCCCCCACTCCGCAACTCGTCACTTCGTGTTTATTAGTTAACCTGGTCTGCTCTATTCTGATCGTCCTGCTCAACAAACGGATCTATGTGGTGTATGGCTTCCCAAACATGACCCTGACGTGCATTCATTTCCTTCTCACCACGACCGGTTTGTTTATATGCCAAAGACTGAACGTGTTCCAACCGAAGCGCTTGCCCCTGTGGGACATGTTACCCCTGGCCGTATCTTTTTGTGGCTATGTAGTTACTACAAACCTCTCCTTACAGCACAACACGGTAGGCACCTACCAGCTTATTAAGGCCATGACCACCCCGTGTATCATCTTTATACAGACACAGTTTTATAATCGAAAGTTTTCGCTGTATATTAAACTTTCATTGGTAAGTTATTAAGTTCTATCAACTTCAAATCTTAATGCGACTCTTCTCAAAGTTATAGACCATTGTTTCTCAAACTGGGTTCCGTATAATATATTTTTGGTTCCTTCTTGGCTGATTTTGAGAAATAAAGCGTTCATATCGGATGAAATATTATATGGTATGCAAAAAATCAAAATGTGTCCGTTGTACCAGACTTCAGTTGTTGGTTTGTTATTAGAATTAAGATTAACTTTATAAATAAATATAAATAACCATAGTCATGTATTTTTATAAATTTCGTATTTAAAAATTATACTATATCAGGCGCTTTTAGAGTGTATGCTTAATAATTTGGGCGAAGCCGGGTCCTTATAATCTTTTAGGTTCCAAAGATTGTTCGCTCCGTCTACTCCAGGGGTGGGGTTCCATGAGTGCGAAAAGTTTGAGAAACCCTATTACTGTTAGACAATACACGCACGTATAGAAAATATATTCTTAAATATGTGTATCTCCTTTGTTGAAATTAGTTGGACTAAAAAAAATCATCAGATCTTGTTGTCTTGTGGGTGGGTCAAAGCCACTCACATCAAAATAAATCCGGAAAACTATTAGTTCATTTTTAAATTAGGCTCCGCCGTGTATATTTTTGTTGAAATTTTAAAATGTGTGTGTAAAGTGGACTACATTTTCCTAATGCAAATACTCCTGTTTAACCTCTGTCACCAGATTCGTTCGTTTTTCAAATGCCTGTGTTGGGGTAAATCTATGAGATAAAGCTTAGATGATCTCCCCTTCTGGCCAAATCTGCCAACCCTAAACAAATTATTTATTATTATTATCAATAAATGAATTTTTGTCATCAACATTGTTAACATTTTCAGTAGAGTAATGTTTTAAACTAATTTCAGTGACAGTAAGTCATCATTAATTTTTGACTAGTAATTCTTTCATCTCAATTTTAGTTTCTTTTCATCACAACTACTCTGTCAGTCTACGGCCATTTGTAAACACAGCACGGATCCAAAATAAAGGATAGGCTCTCAATTTACAATTCGCACGGTTTACGCCGTAGTAGTTTCGATGAAGAGCTACCAAGAAAGAGAAACTAGTCATCATTAGACCAAAATTAATAAAAGCCGACAATGCTTCAAGCCTTCAACCGAAAGTCAGACCACAGATGCGATATTCAAACACGAGTTCTAAATAGTCGACACCCTATTTTAAAACGTAATTAAACTTTTTAAAAATGTGTTCAAGTTTTTTCTTGTTCTTGTACTTAGAAAGAGGTAAGTCCAAATTATTGTAAAAAAGAAAAACAAATTGTCTTTAATTACAACGTACGTCTAGAAATGAACTTTTTAAATAAATGTTTACTTTTTATCAATCATTTTGGCGCTATTTTGTTGATAGGTCTTAAAAAAAACTGTTTAATTGAGATTTTGTAATTAAAAAATCAACTAAAAATAATTTACACTCACAATTGATATATTTTTATGTGCAAAAAAGTTAGTTTCATCATTACTCAACTGAAATGTGGTAAAAATCGTCACATGCTGCTTAAAAAAACAATGAAATATAGTTTGTTTTTTTTTGTTTTTTTTTTTTCAACAGTAGTGGTTGGTATAATCGGTGATCGGATATCGATAGTGATCGACAGGCTATGTCAACAATAGCAGACGACATGTATGGAGGGCTTTTAAGCGTTTTTGAAAGATTGAAAAAAAATGGGATCGCGTCAGTTTCTTTAATGACCGGATGTCACTTGATTGGCAAAACTTTTTACTTTACGTAAAAAAAATATTGTCCAATTAAAAATAATCATTTTATTTGATAAATTACTTTTTGTTCGTTAAAATGACATACAGTTCGATATGGTACAGTAAGTGAAAGAATAAGAAAAGATTTTAAAAATAAAATCGAATGTCGAAAAAATCTCTATAAAAAAAAATATTTAATGTTAATACATTTTTTTTTTTTTACACGGAAATTATCCATAAAATATGAGTTAGCAAATAAAGATAAAAACTTGCCAAGAAGAGCAATATTTTACATAATTTTTTTATTTTTTATTAATTCCTAAATACTGCTTCCCCATGGCTGCTTTTTCAAAAATGTAAACAGAATTTATTTTGTCATTGACCTATCTTTATATATGTGCAAAAAATATTATGGTACAGCTATTATAAATTTTTAAAAAATCATCAATTGAATTGGGGGATCCCCCATCCCCCAATTCAATTGATAATTTTTTTTATCACATAAACATTAAAAAAAATGTTTTTTCCCGAAATTTCGAATGGAAACTTCCTTAAAAAATAGTTTGTCCATTATTAAATAAGTACCGAAAATTTTATCAAAATCCAATAAATATTAGATTTTTCGTAAAATTTTCGAATGCAACTTCTCCCAGGACGAATCCTGAGCATGCGACAAGGACCCCTTACCGGCCATGTTTCTCCAAACTTCAAAGCCATGGTGGTCTCGAAGAACAGATACTACACCTACACTTAATTTAGCTAAAAGGATCAGATTGTTTTATACACACCTTTGTTGTTCCAGTGTTAACTCTTTTGTCAAACTCCAAGACAAAGTCTGGAGTTGACTTTGTTTTCCTACTGTAACAAGGACAACAAGGACAATCCTCACCAAAATTAGGGATGTAAACCGGTATGTAAAA
>VCCN01001195.1:2134348-2149278 GCA_006491835.1 Architeuthis dux
ACACTTAAAAGAACTCAGAGTTATTTCTTTATATTGGTCTAACATTTAGATCTATACTGAGTGTGATACTTGCAGATGCTATTTAAACAAAACCTGCCTTAAACAAAAATAATCTTGATATAGAAAGGAATATTAGTCCATTTTTATAAAAATGTTTAAAAGAAAATTTGGAAAATAGAAAAATTTATTTAAAAATCAGACTAAGTTATATTGTAAAATATCTACAAAAATGTTTTCATTAAATCTTTTTTGCCTTTTCACACAAAATATACAACCAAAAAAAGAATCTAGGAAAAATAAGAAGTATCAATTTAGTTAAAACTGTTAACAAAAGACCAGAAGTAGACATCACAACTGTCGTGAAAATATCACAAAATACTTTTTAAATTTTTTTAAAAATTACCTTTCTGGTGCAGTTTTCTCCCGAATACTGTCTTCTTGCTGTTCATACCGATGTTCATACCGATGTTTTAGAGATTTGAACGTGTTAACATAATTAACATTTTCCAGATCTTTAATGTGATTCTCAGCAATGTTTGTACATAGGGACCGAATATCCTCCTTGAAAAGAAAATTTTTAAACTTAACATATTGCCAAGAAAATTTTATTAACTAAACCAACTTTTTCTTTTAGTCTTATTATCTCAATAAATGAAATGCCAAATAATGAAACATTAGAAATTTAGTTTTCTTCTGCATCTTGTAACTTGTGATAAACTAAGAAACTCCTCTCTCACTCAAAATGAATATTAGGAAACCTGGGCAATGATTTTCCCCAAAGTGCAATGAGATGATGATGATGAGTGCAAAAAGCACAGCATAACAGCCATAGCGTCCTGGTCACTGCATCTCAGTCTATCCTGAATATATATTGCCGATGGACCCAGGCACACAGGGACAAGGGAGTGAGACTGACAACATTTTCAAACTCTCTCTCACTTTAATCCAGGGGTTCCCAACCTTTTTTGCATCATTGCCCACTTTCACATGGAAAGTTTTTCCACCGGGCACTTGTTAAATAAATAAATATTCAAAAGCATACCAAAAATGTTTGGTAAAAGTTTGTTACTGGTTCGTAATGACTTTTTATGATGTAGTAAAAAAAATACCAAAGAGAGGTAACAAATAACGCTGACTTTTTTTTTATACAGGTTCTTTGCATATCTCCTTTGAATGTTTTTTTCGGGTAGCATATGTTGAAATACCTTCTTAATACCCAAAATCCTATATCGCCCACCAAAATTTCCAATCGCCCGCCATTTTCTGTTCAGTTGCTCATCGGCCACCCAACAGTTGAAATCGCCCAACGGTGGGCGATATCGGCCAGGTTGGGAAACCCCTCTTTAATCCAAGAAAAGTGCAAGTCATGATTTCAGACCCTGCACCACAGCTGCTGTACCATTCAGAACTGAAAGTTAGTTGCTGAATACCAAGCAGATAATTTGACTCGTTTCTTCTGCTGAAGGAAACAACAATATAAGTGAATTCCGATTAGAAGTACCAAGAAATTCAAGATCCAATTTGATATCAGCTTTTAAAAAACTAAAAACTGGTTTGAAAGTATTGTTTAATCAATAATATTGTGCATACTGTATATTTTTTAAAATCTATCAAATATTATTTTATATACACACGAGTCTTTTTTATTCATTCAATGTGTTCCATTGGAACACAATTTCACCATTTACTGATCTTTTTTCAGCTTTTGAAATTCATATTCCATTTCTATATAATTTAAAGAGACTTTTTCTGTGGGTTTGATATATATACAGAAAAACTTTAAATTATATAGATTACGTAAAAGCAAGACTTATTTTTTATAAATTAGGTTACCAATTATTTAAAGGTAAAACTGCCCTAAATTACTAAGACAAGTAAAAATAATCTTCTAAATTTAGTAACTGGTCAAGAGAAAATATTTGTGATTACCATTTTGACAAACTCAAACATTTCAATCATGGCAGAATTCAGCAGATTGTATCGGTCACCATTCGCATTAAAGGCATCTACAACTGGTTGAAATAGATTCCCCTTAGTGATGTATCTGTTGTAAAATTCTTCTTTCAAGCCAATAATCTTTCTCATAAATCGCAAGGCACCTGAAAAAAGAACAAGAAAAAAAAATCAAGCCACTTCAAACAAAACAATGACAGATAATTTAATACATTTTTTTTTTGTAATTTGTAAAACTAGATTTTTGTTACATTTTATTACACCGTGCAACACGGTTTTTGTTCCTGGGCAGTGAGTGTTATTTTCTGGTTGCTTATGTGTAAAAAGTATAGAAAATAGCTATTATTCCCTTCAAATATTGCTTTTATGTTCAGGATAATGATATTCATATGTAATTGTTTTTCTTGTTTTATGTGATTAAAAATGTGCAAATTCACCCATTGTCCCATTGGAAATAAGTTTCAAATTATTACTGTCCTGGTCGCAAAAGCAAAGTTTGAAGGAAGTAATTGACATTTTCTATACATTTTAGACAATAAAAAAATAACACTTATCCAGGAACAAAAAAAAAGTTGCACACTGTTATTTGACAATCAGGTAACAAAGTAACTAGAAACAAAAAAAAGCCCACTTTAAAAAGAAAATTTAGTTAGAACTTGGTTAGTTTGTTTATCAAAAGTTAATCATATCAAATTCATTTTTATAGCAGAATACCACGGGAGAAAGAGGCTTATTTTGCACACCATAATTCCAATTGCCTTTTACAAGATAATGGGAATCTCTATTCTAGGTCAATAACATACTTATTGTTTATTATTTTTTTCATGACAATTGTTTAAATATATGCTCATCATTTTCAGGAGATATTAAAAATAATATAAAATAAATTGTGATTTCTCTACATATTTTGGAGAAAAAAAATGTGTTGAATACAAAAGAATATCTTATCAAAATAATGAACATAAAAAAATATTTTCATCAATAGCCGGGATTACTTCAGAGGAAAAAAAAGTACTTACACAAGGCTAGAAAAGCATGCTGGGACTTGAGTAGAACAAGGACTCTTCGTAAAAGATCCTTACTAATGATGTAATTTTTAATGTGATAGGTATGATGTTCGACACAAAATGACAGCAACTCCATTATAAGACTCAGAAGTTGGGCTGTTTGGTAGTCATCTGCTTAAAAAAATAAATATTAAAAAAATTTATTTACAACTTTCTAGATAGTCACACGTATAATAGTCCCATTGTGTTAAGACCTGACCACTGACAATCTAATTTTTCCTTATTTTCAATTCACAAAATACAGATAGAGTGTCAAAAGTTATAAAATTCAGTGTTTAATCATCAACCCCCCACCATCACCAGAAATATTTAGTTTGTGTAGGAAATAACTAAAGCTAAGCAGAATAAATGAGTAGCGATAAAATCAGTGGGCAGTGATAAGAAAAGCCAAAACCTAGCAGTACGTATATCAGATTAAAAAGTAATTGGCACTAAATTACAACTATGATCATTGTTTTATCTGCCCATCCCCACCAGAATCTGTCGTGCCACTATAATTCACACTGTAATATTTCAAGTGAATAAGTTTTGACATATTTGTTCAATAAACCACAGAAACAGTTAAAAATAAAATGTCAGTCTAGTTGAGCATTTACAAATGGTAGATCCATAATTATTCTAAAATATTTCATTTAAAGAACATTTAAGAAACATACAGAAACAAAATCACAAAGAAAAATTAACAAACATTTAATATCATTCACCATAAATCTTGTAAGCATTGAAACAAAAAGAAACACAGGCTTATCAATAGGAATTCTCAGCCACATATCAGTACACAGTTATGCATTCACTTGATTATATTAAAATCCAACTACAGAGGAAGCTGCTTATTGTGATCCCTTTGGGACAGGGTTTCTTAGATAACTATTGGAACAATTTACATTCATTGTTATAAACAAATTTACATTATAAAAAATTAACATGAAATTTATTTATAATATTTTGATTCATTTCAAATAAAGTGTTTGGGTTCGACTGATTTTGATAACATTATCCATGATAATAAACAGCTCCCTCTTTATCTATATTAAAGTTGACAAATAAAAAGAAACCTACCTTTGCTAGGTTTATTATCTGTGGTATTTGCAAATAATGGGGCTGTTAACACGTGCATACTATGCTTGTAGAAAAAGCTGAGAAATTCAGTCTTCTCGGTTTTCTACAAAAGGGAAAAGAAAAACACATCAACAATGGCAAATAGAAATCGGATATTTTTTCCCCCTCTACATTGCAAACACAAGAAATTTTGTATCAGAATTAAAGGTCAAAAGAGTGGAATATTTTGGCAATTTGATTTGCTTGTAACCAAGCTTATAATACCAGTAATCAGTCTTTGTCCTCCTCTGAAGAAGCCAAAGATATCAAAGTCTGGGGTTTACATTTAACTGACTTCTAAAATCATCTTAATTATAAGACAATGCCTTGCAAAAACTGATCATTTCACTTTATATCCATAGTAAAGTGGAAGATCACATTGTACATGAAAAATATTCCTTGAAATTCACATTTTCTTTGCAAAAAACTATTAATTTACACTCAAGTATTTTCCATATGAATCCATTAAATAAATAGCTTTGCATTTTCTGGAAGAAAATAGCAGTGTCATCATAAGTTCAAATTAATATCTAATCATAAGAGGTTTTGCACAAGTGTATGACCAAGATAATATTCTAGTCCTGATTACACAATAAATGCACAACAAAAATTTGATTGATATCAAATTCAGTCAGTAATGATGAAAACTTAACTCAACATTTTGAAGTTTAACTCATTCGTCCCTAAAAATGACTTGGGGCGTGATAACAAAATGTTGCTTGTGCTTTGACCATGTCATCAGGTGTCTTAGAATGTTTGCGTTCTTTCCCTGAACACAAGTACAGGCGTGCTATGTAGCGTTTGTTAAATCAACTCTGATTAGTCATAGTGGTCTGTAGGGGATTTCTTAGAATCTCGACCAATCAAAATGAAACTTACGAATCCACATGGGAAAACCTTTAACCTATTTCTCCCTTCATTTTACCGTTAATGATAAACGTAACGCATGGAAATTTCAAATCTCTATCGATACAGGCAGTATTCTAAAATGGATTCTAGTGACTTTAGTGATTTGGAATTTGAGAGATTTTTGCATGAAATTTTGTGTAAAATACTTCTTTGAGCAGTTTGTACAACTGCCCAAAGAAATATTTTACAACTGGATTCTATCAACATATCCGATGTTGATATAAGTGATTTTGATAAAGATTACAATCTCATAAACAATGGAAATAGCGTTCTGTTGACTTGGACTGATCGCTTGCAGAATGTAAACATTGAGGATTTTACGGACATTCCTGTACCAGCTACAAAATTACCCGATACCGTTAAGCAGTTTATAGATAATAATTTATTATTATTGAAAATAAACAACGAATGATTTTTTTTTAAATGATCAAAATTGATAAAAACACTTGCAGAATGTAAAATATTGATGATTCTACGGACATTCCTGAACCAGCTACACAATTACCTGACACCGCTAAGCAGTTTATAGATACTAATTTATAAATATTATTGAAAATAAACAATGAAATTCTCTTTTTAAATTTGATAAAAAAATATTTAAAAAAATACATGTTTAAATTTAAATCATACACAAACTTAAATGTCAATGCCAATCAATCGATAATATTACCCTTTTCAATTAACTTTTTGATAGTTTTATTTCACCTCACTTAGAAGTGATACATTGGGAATAATCACTGAAAATTTAGTAAGTGTACATTTAATATTAAGAGATATAGCAATTTATTTACTGCCCATTGTATTATTTTGTTCAGTAACTGGCTGTTATATTAGTTTCAGGGCACAAGGCACTTTGTTAGATGAAGGGAGTCAGGCAAGTAATCAAACATGCCTGCTAGGGAGCAAAGAGTTAAGATGAACAAAATTTGTAAAGATATTTAAGATTTCAGATATTTCCTTTTTTTTTATTAAATTTTCAGTTAAATTCTAATCAAATAACCAAAGAAAAGAGCCCAAGGAGAAGAAAGTACTCACATTGTCATTTACAACCATATTTTCAGGATCAATCAGCAGGCGGATAATGGCCATCAACTGCATTGCACCTCCTAATTCTTGGGAAAAAAAAAATATATCAAATTCAATTATAATAAAAGAAACAACCAAAACATTCAAAAGCAAAACAGATTTATATCTTGCTTTTTAAATAAAATCGTTCTCAGCAGCTACCACAGCTATTTTGTACCAATCAATGAAATTAGCTTAAAGTTTGGGTTTATTATTTGGTTTATCAACTAATATAAGTTAAGATGTTTTCTGTCTTACTCTTTATAAATCTTTTATTTATTCGTTTGGAGGTAAATTTTTTGACCCCAACTTTTTAAACTACTTTAGTCGTTTGTCAATTCTAGGGCTAAAAAACTGAGTAAAAAATGCCAAGTCTCATATTTCTTGCTTTGTTTTCTTTTTCACGTATTTGTAAAAAGAATGTTTTCCATTTGGAGTACACCCTGCTCAAAATCCTGGATCTGCCCCTGAGTGAGGTTTCTCCTCAACATTTTGCCACATAATAAATAAAGATATCAATTAACAACTCACCTGGATCAGTGTCATTGATCATCTGTTCAATGACTAGGTTGATCAATAAATCTTCCTAAAAAAATAAAGATAAAAGAAAGTTAGAGGATAATAAACCACTGCTGAAATTAAATAACACAAAGGGTTTAAATTCAAAATCTATTCAATGATATATTTAGGGAAAGAAAGAAAACTGGTTCACTTTTCAACTGAATTAGAAATGTTGTCAACTCTTCACCATTTTAATACCCATCTTATAAACTTTACCTGAATATGATCAGGAATGTGTAAACGCACACACTTTCAAATCAATGAGTTATGTATCCTGATAATTTGTATTATTTCTTTTAATCAATGATCTTTGCAATTCATTAAAAAGGAAAAAGAAAGGTATTGATTAACATCAATTAAATCCAAGAGAAAACTCACATCATCCTGACTTTGTCCCTCCTGAAGAATGAATTCCCGAACCATGGACGGACTGAACTCCACAATATATGAAAATATGTCGATGGCTGCAGTCTTCATCTGTTCATCATCTAAACCCTAAAAGGCACAATAGACAAACCAATAAGGAAAAGTACATTAGCAGTTAATGATAAAACTGGGAATTCATTAAATAACAGAATGAAACACGTCACACCCTACCCCATAAATGGTGGCAACATACCAGCCCACTTGAACTTGGAGTTGGAAAATATTTTCAAAGGATCAATTATTGGTTTGGACAAATATTTTGTTTCGTTTTTGTTGTTAGATGACATTAGGAGTATTTAGTTTAATCTTGCCTTTAACATACCCATGATGAAATCATCTGTGGTGGCCCAAAGACCATGCACTGGGTTAGGAGATAGGTAAATAATTACAATAAAAAGATGAAAAATTTAAATACCTAAATTTTTTACATTCATATTGTTAAACTCTGCTTTTTAGCTTTATGTATTATTAACAAAGGTATTCATTCAGACAGCATTATTCTTACGTTATTCAAGAGTACAAATAATTTTGAATTTAAATCTATGCCACCAACTGCAACACACAGCCAATCAATATTGGAAATATATATTGCTATTAGCAATAAATTTGAATTAAAGAGAATCATATTTTATGCTTTTCCGATTATCATCAGATAACAATGAATTTTTTTTGTTTACCATTATTGTCACATATTCCATATTCTAGCTACAAAGTGAAGTTAAAAGACACTCAGACTATGTATCAAGTGAACAGTAGACCCAATAACCTCCTTTTAATGTCTTCTCATACAACTATTATTGAAATGATATTGAAAAGAATGTCTTATTATAAGATTATTCCAGATTACAATACTGCATAATCTTGGGTTTTGTCCTATACACAAAATTCTCATTCTTTGTATTTTATAAAACAGTTCCAATTCCAGGAAATGGATTTAATGACTAGACACAAAACAGTTCAAAAGGAAAATTTCAAATGAATTTGACAAAAGAGAGAAGGAGATGTTATACACTCACAGTAAAGACAATTTTACAAGAAAAACATCTTTAATTACACTTACCAAAATTATTTCAATAGCTGACAAAATTCCAAGGTTAGATAAAGTCTGAAAAGGGAAAAAATAGTTCAATCATTTAAACAATATTAACTTCGAACATT
This sequence comes from Architeuthis dux, assembly GCA_006491835.1. NCBI lineage: Eukaryota > Metazoa > Mollusca > Cephalopoda > Oegopsida > Architeuthidae > Architeuthis > Architeuthis dux. The sequence goes on from VCCN01001195.1 coordinate 2,142,586, forward strand.
ACAAAAAATTAGCAGAGAAAAAACATCTAACCAACCAATTGTTTTTACATAACATTAAAAATGGTATTTGAAAAACAGAAACGTCACTAAGATTGGTAGAAAAAGAACATTAGAGATGGCTTCTAAATCTGAAAGTTTGTTTTCTAAATTTTATTCTCAACCAATTTCTAAAAAAACAAAGCTCCTTGTCATTTCATATGCTGAATATAAAAGGTGATTCTAGAAAACAGTAATAAGTCATCACACTGGAATTTTTACCAATAATTTTTTAAAAATTTATGCAAATTTTCTAAAATCTTCCATAACATTAGATTTGAAATGCTTAAAGTATTCTTTCACGACTCCCACAAAATGGAGAGAGAGAGAGAGAGAGAGAGAGAAAGAGAGATCAAGTTTTCCATGAGCAAAGCAGTTTAAAAGTTGACTTTAAAAAAAAAATTATTTGTTACTTTCCCATTAAAAAGAAATTGTAATTTTTATTTACTCTTATTGAAAATATAAATACATAGTCAAATATTCTAGAAATCTGTTTAGAGAACTAATTTTCCTCATTCTGTCTGCCTGGGTCTCCTACATTGTCTCTTTTTGTCAGATTTTGACCCATGAAGACACACACGCACAATAAAAGCTATATGCCCTAATGAATATGTCTCTGAAATATTGAGAGCTGAACACTATCTTTTCTTTATATTGAAGTCTGTTTCAATCTTCTAATGCTGCATGGGATTATTTTAGGTACAACTTTAAAAACATGTACAAAGAATTACATTCAGAATCATTTCAGTTATTTCATACTATTTTAATCCAGATGTTGCTTTGCATGTTTACACACTTCATATATCTTGTAAAGTTATTATGAAAATATGTTCCAAAACTTTTGAGTTCTGCATTCAATTGAGCCATGGCAAATGAAAACTCACATATTGAGAATAGAAAACTAAACCTAACTTCATTCACAATGCTTTTAAAATCTTACAATAGCCTTGAATTTTTAAACCAATTACAAAATAGATGCAATTATTGTATGCCAAGGGTCACACAATGTCAACAAATCGTGGAGAGTGGTATAACCCTTTTAAATCACTGAGCTCAATCCAATATAATTTCTACAGCAATGTCTGAGGAAGATAAAATGGATCAGATTGTTTTGAAGTTCTCTTACCTAAATTAATTATTACAAGAATTATTCTGATCAATGTGCTTTCAATTATTTCTTGGTTACAATGAGTGAAGTATAAATGATTTCAGATCAATCTAACATTTGTAACTTATAAACAGACATTTATCCAGTTGAAATAGTTAATAAATATTTATATTCAGTGTAACATAAAAAAATAATTAATGAAGTAAAAACCCTGTAAAACTCAAACAAAACCATCAGCATTCTACTGCTACTACTTTCATTTCTGTCTTTCCATAAATAATTTTCATTTCTTGTATCACTGATTTTGTTTGTTTTGTTTGTTTTGTTTAACGGCACATCGACCCTTGGTGGGTCATTTAGTGCCAGATTCAGTAGGGGGGATCCCATGTCCCCATAACTAGAGATTTGAGGGGAGAGAATCCCAAATCCCTGTCACTGAGACAAATGCCACGAGGACCAGGATAAAGGGGGTTGGTGGAAGGGGTGGAGATCCCAAAAGCTTCTCAGGACGAATCCTGAGATGCTAATGGTGATCGCCCCCGACCAGCTGGCCAGGATATCCTGTGCAACTTCTCCCAGGACGATACCCGAGCATGCCACCAAGACCCCCGAAGAGACGTGGTTCTCTGAACTTCGAGGCCATGGTGGTTTCAAAGAACAGATACTACACTTTGATCTTAGCCAAAAGGCTGCAAAGAGACCACCCATCACTGATTTTATAATCACTTCTGCAATGTAGAACAGATGTTGGTTTTTATACGTTGTGTAGACAGAAATCAAAATCAAGGATTGTAGTTCTAACTTGGCCTTGAAATTGCACTTTTAGCCCTTTTCTAATAATGCCAATAAGAAATTTATTTACTGTAGATTCAAAAGAAGATCACTATCTATTAATATCTAAAGTTGGTTTGATGCAAGTTTTTTTCCACAAAGAAATATTTTAGTTCAAAACAATTGGCATTTAGGAAAGATTTTCTATTATCAAGTTCTACAATAATACTTAAACCCCTAACAATGATTACCAATAACTTTTCTGAACATTTTCCAATTAAATTTGGAAATTATTCTGACGTAAAGATCTGATAAGTATCAACTATAAGAAAAGGAACCATGTTTATACATGTATTTGTTCTAATAAACAGATTCTTTACATTCTCAAAATCAAAATATATTCACACATTTAAAGTAATAGTAAAAATTGCAAAGCATGACAAAAACAAGATACCGAATATGGATTTAAATACTGAATATTTTTTAAAGTTGATTTTTTTTTTTAAATCTTAAAAATAGCCTCCGGGGGAAGATATTTCTTTTTTTTGATTTGGTGAGGATTGTTCTTGTCATTTTGTTACGGTAGAAAAACAAAGTCAACTCCAGGTTTGGACTGGAGTTTGACAATTATTTATTTCAACATTTTAATGGTGTTTTTATTATGCTACTAACAACTAGAGATGATAATAAAGTAAAGAAACAACATTTTGATTTTGAGAATTTAAAATTGTTTTTCGGGATGGTAGCAAAAAAAGTTAGTCTGGAGCCCTGTAGTGGACAAATGTCCGAGTGAGTGAAGAAATGTGGAATCAGCAACATTGTTGATGGAACAGAGGGTGGCAGCTTGTGGCAAAAACCTGCTGTCCAGGCATCAGAGACAGAGGACTCACAATAAGTAGATGGCCCTCATGACGATGTCAGGGCAGAAGAACCGACTCGGCAGTTTGCCAAATCTGACCAAGAACACTTCTATGGACTTGAGTAAACTTTTATATTGGTTTGTCATTTTTGTCTTATACTCACGATATATGGTAATTACATAAATATTTGACAAAGTGAAAACTGAAAAAAATTTACACGGATAACACAAAATATTAAGACTATAAGGAAATTTTACCTTAAAAAATGAGTCCCTGTTTTGTGGCTGTAATGTCTGAGAAAATGTACAAAATTCCTTAAGAAACAGGACCAACTCCCTTCTTTTTTCATCATCTGTTTCATCATCTGTAAGTTGACTAAATAAACTAGATAAGAATTTTTCATCTTCCTGCAAAGAAAACAAAAACATTTTTTAAATGCGCTCGGTTTTCATCATTTTCTCAATATTATTATTACTAAAATATCAGGTTTTAATGTGACAGATAAAAAGGAAAAAGCTGATATAAAAGTTTCATTGATTACTGAAATGTTTTTGTCTAATTTCAGTTTTACAGTTGGTGGGCCACAAGTCAATAGAATGGGGGGTTACAGAAAAAAATAAATATGCAAATGCACGTGGCGTATAGGATTACAAAATCAAGTGAAGTATGGATTCTTGTGATCAAAAACTCAACATGAACATTGTTTATTGACTAGAGATTGTGAACCTTGTGCAAAGACAGTACAAAATTAGGGAAAGTGGGGAAGATTAGTGTATTTTATTAACTAAATGAATATAGAGTTAAATGACTTTACAATATTTTGTTCCCAACCCCTTCACAATATATTTATTTATCAATTGTTGGTGAATAATAAAATAAAATTACATAATGGACAAATTCCCAAATCACTTAATTTATTAAAAAACCATCAACCGCCAACCAAAACGGTCCACCAGTCAACATAGGTTTCTTTGGTTTTCAAGTGGTTCTGTCTGTATGGTTGGTTGGTTGGCTGACTATCTGTATATGTATGTGTCACATATACAAGCGGCACCAATGGAGCTAGAGGGCTGAAAATTTATTTTAGTGTGAGGTTCAATTTACAATGTAAGTTTATGCCAAATAGGTCCCATAGTTTGTGTCCGGCAGCATTCACTCGTTTTGTGAAAATTCAGACTTTTTATTGATCGCCACCCAACAAAAAGCGAGAAAAGTAACTTATTCATTGATCACCACCTTTTCCTATTTTTTTGATGGATCACCTAAATAAGGCATGCTGCCAAAAGACAGTCACATAATGGTTATCTCTGAGCATAATCCTACCAGAATATACAGGGTATAGAGCAGTGGTCTCCAACCTTTTTTCACAATACAAACCCCAAATATTACTGAGACACTTAGAAAGAACCCTTAAACGTGATAATAAAAAGTATATACGTACACATCTTTTCATTTTCCTTTATTAAAAACTATACCATTTCATAAAAATAGCACGCTGTAAATTAATAATGAAAGTTAATATAAACAATACCTAACAATCTCCAGAGAGCAAAAATGACCCGACTTTGTTCACAAAATGAAATTTTTGTCAAACCTGAAATGTTTTACCTAATATTAACCATTCTGATCAAGCTTCTCTGTCAAACCATACTCACAAACCCTGTCTGAACACCCCCCTTTTTTTTCACGAACCCAGGTTGGTGACCAACCGCTGGTATAGAGTAGGTACTCCAATGAGTTTTTACAGGAAGATCTTATACATCTGGTTCCCCTTATAGGTATTGTTATTCTGAACATTTTGATACATTTGTCTCTCTACTCCTATTAGTTCACTAATTATGATTATTTATTTGCGGACTTGCAGCAAATTGAACACTTACAAAAATGGCCTTTTCAACACCCTAGAAAACTGAAAAGCCATCATTTTTTTAATACGTAGACATTGTGTACTTGCTTAAATTTTATACGAAACTGAAGAACATTTATTTTTCTACTAGGTGATATTGGTTCCAAAGACATACATTGAAAGAGGTGTCAGCAATAATTTATTTATAGACACCTTTTTTTTTCAACCAGTATAAAAACCGTCACAGCATAGTTTGGGCAGTGTAAACACATTAAATTGAAAATTCGCTGTAAAATTCCTTTTAAGTCAAACGGTGACAAATAAGACACCAACAGATTCAGAATTGGACATTCTTTATTATGGCATGCATAACAGTTTTATATTTAGTCAACATTATGGAGAATGAACACTTGAGAAACATGGAAAAATTAGCATTACTGTGACATTTTCGCCTAAAAAACTGACTGTTTGGACTACCTATATAGGGGAGTTAAATTGTGTAGATAGGTCACAGATAGAATTTATTTCTTAATTTTACCAGTTTTAATGTAACTTGAATTTCAATTCTATCTGGAAAGAGTTAATGCAGTCAAAACTTAAAGGCTCATCAGTTTGGTGTTTGTTTTCTTCAAGGAATGGGCTCTATTTTAAAAAGAAGAAAATCAAAAAGGCCTTCGATATACAAAGGCATGCGCAACTATAATTCTAATAACACATCAAGAGAAACGGTCAACTTGGGATTAGTTTAATTCGCCAGATTCTGATATTAAAAACCACGAAATACTAAATCACTAAAATACCAATTTTATTTGCCAATGTTTCAACATATATAGTTGTTAGTCTAAGAATCATGATGAAAAAGAACTAATTACTCCCTAAGTACATAACCATTTAACATTGAAATACTAATACCACTCTTTACATGTATAAAACAATTTCAGTTCCATGTATAAGAGTATTTGTTATTTATATAAAAAGGTACTTTATGGAAAAATATACTTAATTTTCCCAAATATACCTAAACTTTTGATAATGCAACTTTGGGGGTTCGTGAAAAAAAACTGTAGAATTGTTGAATTTGTACATCAGAACTCATTTAGTAACTGTGTGTTAGATCACTTCCTAAGAAATTTTATTAAGAGGATCTAATAAAAAGTGTTGAATTTAACAATTCTCTACAGATGCCAAATATTAGATTTTTTTTAAGACAAAATCTTTTATTCAGTCATCAAAATATTTTCTTTGGCTTTCTAGGGATGACTGTATGCCACCTTTCAGCAAAAATCTGTATTCCATCATAAAAGAAAAATTCTTCAATATTTTGAACTTGTTGGAAATGCTGACTGACCAAAGATCACAGCATGGAGTGAGACAAGTGAGTCTGAAGTTGATAGGTCTGGAGAATACACCACATGTGGAACTTCCTATCCTGCCGGCTCCATGATGATTTGCAACTTAATTGCCCAGAAAAAAAAAAAAAAGATCTTTTCTCTTCCGGTACAGCATTGTGCATTAACAGTTTATCTAGCTAGCTAGCTAGCTAGTGCCCTTACACTGGCTACAGCATCAGCCGTCTCTGCCCAGGCCTCCCATATCAATTATTTCTCTTATCTCGGCTTGCAAATAAGTGAAATAGACTTAGAGGCGACAAGCACCCGAAGTGGCATCACTCACTTCACCAGGTATTCCCAAGCGGTCATCCATCTAGGTACTGACCAGGCTCGATGTTGCTTAACTTTGGTGATCATATGAGAACCGGTGTGTCCAACATGATTTGGTCATAAGCAGTTTGTCTAGGTTCCAGCAATTTGTAATATAAAGTAGTGCTTTGAATCCCACCAAACACAAGAGGACCTTTTTCCACAGTAATTTCCATTTAGGGTGAGATATTAAAGGCTGTCCTTTTTAGGGGTGAGATATTAAAAAGCTGTCCTTTTTAGTGGTGAGATATTAAAGGCTGTCCTTTCTAGGGGTGAGATATTAAAGGCTGTCCTTTTTAGGGGTAAGATTTTTATTAAAGGCTGTCCTTTCTAGGAGTGAGATAATAAGGCTGTCCTTTTTAGGGGAGAGAT
>VCCN01001195.1:2149493-2167949 GCA_006491835.1 Architeuthis dux
TTTAGGGGAGAGATATTAAGGCTGTCCTTTTTAAGCACACACAGTGTATCATTCTTGTACATTTTCTGAGAATGAATATATATTGCCATATTTTAACTTGTAAAAATTTAAATCAACCAAATTCCCAATAAGACAATAAAATACACACACAGGTTCATCAATTAGTCTGTAACCTAATGATGAAAAAAAAACATTTTATACAATAAATATTTATTTTTCAACATAATCTCCTCCCTTGCCAATGCATCTAATTCAGTGGTGAATATTAAATCACATAGATCAAACATTATACAGTGAAAGTTTCAGATCAAAATTCAGCTAATAACTATGTAACAGGCTACAGACTTATTGGTCCATCCTGTTTTACCCGTGCCCAGCCTTTCTCAAAAACTGAAAAATTCAAGCTTTAGAATCACTCACCCCACTTTCCTCTATTCCATTCCAAAGCTTGTATTTTTCACTTCAGTTTTTGAGAAAGGCTGGCCACAGCCGAAACGGGTCATGGAAAGAAAGGATAGGATTATTTTCTAAAACCCGGTCTCCACACTATTCTTTACTATTATCATAATGTCGGATAACTCCTATCCAATGGTGATGAGTACATATATCAGTATGCTGATATGAAAGTTTCGTTCATTGACTACTAAAATGTTTTCATCTAATTCATTTCTTTTTAACAGTACATCTTACTACTTAAAAAAAGAATATATATATAAGTTCCACACCTGAATTATGACCGAATATATACCAATGTTTTGATAAGGGTCATTAACATGAATCGGTGTTCGAGTCCAGGTAAAGGACAGGATTTCAAACACTGATCTTCTAGACAAACAGACAGACCCTCCCCATAAGAAAGACTGACACAACACAATCTTCCTTTTCATCTCCATTTTCCTCATATGACTTTGGGCTCTACCAAGCTAAGCTTAGTAAAATCAATAACCAACGATTTATATTCAAATAGTTCTTCGGACAATTAAACTTCTTGTTTGTTAACACATTTCAGACAATCCATTCTTCAGCCTTCTTCCAAAGTTTAGTATTCGAATGTGATGGGGTAAACAGAAGTTTTTTAATTTCAAAGTAGGTAACCCATACAACGTAGGATTCGGGTGCTTCCATGTGGTTTCTGCAGCTCAACAGACCCAAACCCGACAAGACAAGGACAAAGAAAATCCTATGTTATAAGGATTACCTCCTTTGAAATTACACCTGAAGAAGGCCGAAGAATGGATCGGCGAAAACATGTTAACAATCCAAACAAGGAGTTCAATCGTCCGAAGAACTATTTGAATATACTACTGTATAATCATATTTTAACAGAGTAAAGAGTTGGTACGCGGTGCAAGGCAAATACAGTTCTTAGTGGTGTGCCATCATAAAAGTTTGAGAGCCATTGGCATAAACAGAGCAAAGATCAATGAAATGTCAATTTTATAAAACTCTGACCAATAATAAAACGGTAATAAAAGTACAACTTACCTGTATCATTGTGACAATTTCTACTTTGTTGAAAAATATGAAGGAACTTAATGTTGAGAGCATGTTTTCTTCAAACACTGAAGGTGTAGGTAATATCACATCCTGGATGTACTGTACTCTGTAAGTTTGGTGAATTTTGTTCCGCAATTCTGTATTTGTGATGGGTATAACTTCTTTAAACCGTGATGTGTTCTGTAAGTATTCGCGGTGCTTGGCTGGTTGAGGTAATGAGGAATCGTATTCTAAAATCCCAACAACATCAAATATAACATCGTCACCAAACATGATCTCAAACAGCGCATTTTTGTTTAGCAAAAATATGCTTTTAAAAATGTCATAGAGATGATGTAATCCATCTATATTATCAAGATCCTCACACACATGAAATAAGTCTATGAGTTTCTTAATGTAATTTTCTGTTTCTATTGCAACGGAGAGTTTCTCTCGCCGGATGGGCGATGGAAGCACGCTGTTGAACAGTTCTGAGATCTCCTCAAGTTTGCTTAAATCACATTGAGGCAAATCAATTGGAGGAGCTGCATCAGGCATATCCTCAAAACGTTCATCTTCTGATTCTTCGACAATTTCTTGTGTAATCTCAACTGAAGGATCTTTGCCCTGCACCTGGAAGTCAAAAGGAGAAAAAAAAGAAATGCATTTTATTGTTTTGCCTTTCATCAATTTCTGTTTGTTTTTTTTAGAAGATACATTTTTATCACTCGAGTTGATCATCAATTTAAGATGTACAGATATACCTAGATTAGTGCAGTTAATTTGTTCTAAAGTTTTCTGTACTGTTCAATGGCGTATTAGAATTTAACATGCTTTTTTCAGCTTATACTTAGTTACATTAATTTGTACAGCAATACTGTAACCGCATTACATCAAAACCCGCATTAATCAAGGTATTCGTGTATATCAGGCAAAATGAGAAACTTTGCATGATATTTCTTGCTTTTGCCAAATTGCAGATTACTTTTGTAAATCTTTCAATCGTCTTTAGTTAAATTCTAACTTAATCATTTGTTTAAGAAAATCTTTTCCCTACTGAAAAGAGGTTACCAGCATGGAAGACAGAATCGGCAAACCATGTTCAAGCTTTGGCCGATGCTGCTTGCATTCACCTCACACTAATGCCCTCGTATCTAAATAGCAGGGCAGTTGGAGCCCTTTTGCCCAGTAAGACAGGCCAAGTAAGAGGTTACTCGGACAGAAAAAAACCTACAGTGCGAGCACGGGGTGAGCAACTCAACCTCATAAAACCTGCTGCTACTGAAACCACAGTGTGGCCCTATGCCCGACAAGGAGTCTACAGGAGTGGAGAGAAAGGAAAGAAAGAAAAGAAAGAAAAGAAAGAAAAAAGAGAAAAAAGAGAAAAAAAATTCTTTTGCACAGTAAATTTTACTTTCAAAAATATTGCCACTTGGACACAATTCAAATGCAGATCAACTTGCTAATATAGGACAAATTTACCTGGCAAATTTTCTCCCAAATTTCTTCACAACCAGCCTTCTCTTGAAAACTCAATGCAAGGTCATAATTCTCTCCCTCAGACCAAACTACGAGAGTTTCCTGTAAAATAAGAATTAAATGAAAAGAATATGTCAAAATAATAAACAGTTTCAATAATCAACAAGTACAAGACATCACACAGATACATAGTCTGCTAAATCAGTGGACAACAGCAGGTCAGGAATAGGAATCAAAAAGATATACTAAATATCAAGAACTGTCTATATTTATTCTTAGGAAGAACCATGTGAGAAAGTAAGTAGACATCATTAATATTGAAAACTTAAAAGAATCTAAAAGCAGCTATTGTTTAAAAAGCAACCAGTCTCATCACTCATGGGTCAAATTTAAAAGTACCATAGACAGGGAGGGGGTCAAGGTATGCTATTTAAATAGCATTTTCAGAAGTGACATTTTTAATGCAATTACTTTTATAGGAAATATAAAAAATAAAATAATTAAAACCCAGTACAAGGAAATTCAAAACAATGTAAGATATGATAGCTTTTAAGATTTTCCATTACAAAATATTCAACACAAAGTGTTATCAGATCATTCATTATTACATTTATTCATTTAAATGAAATAAATTGAAAGAATTCATAGAAAAGCAATCAGTTATTCACTCAAAACATTTTCCTTTGTCCTCTGAGTGTTTATTTTAGCTTGGCAGCAAGTCAATTTCCTTCTTAAAAAATTCTTTAAACAGGGCTTCGCAAAACTAGGGTTCCTGACCCCCCACCCACAAGGGCTCACAGAATATTTGAACATTTAAAAAAAAAAAATCATGCACCTAAAGTTTTTTTTGTTTTTTTTTTTTTAGATGTGTCCACCACATCTCTATAAGACATTTTTCGGTCGGTCGGTCAGTCAGTCATTCTGATCCGTTTATGTAAAGAACAGAAAGAGAAAGGAGGGGTATTTTCCAGCTGCTATAATGTCAATTCATTAAAAGGACATCTGTTCTGATCAATAGAGGACGTATCAAGCATTTTTTTCCTTTTTTTTTTTACAGTGTTGCCAAGTATCCTTTGTTATTAATGGCTAAAACTGTCTTCAAAAATGGCTAAAATCGGTTAATCTGTTCAATTTCCAGCTAACTTTATAGCTAAAAATGTTATATACTCATTTTAAGTCCACTTATCAAATAAAATAACCATACACTAAGACTCCCAAAATCAATTATTGATAAAAACTGTACACTTACTTTAATTTAAACTTATTGTTTTTTTTTAATAGCCAGATTTTGAGGCGAACCATCCTCACCTTCTTCCTCCTGCTACTACAACTAGTAATGCTACTACTACTTCATTTAGAATCCCTTTGAAATCACAAATCACAGATATGGCCGTAAGGATGGTGGACACATCAGTGAACTTATTGTTCTTGTTTTATTTAAACTATATACAAAAATGTACTCCTTCTGGTGCTTATTGTAAAATGGCTTGATGCTATGCAGTAAGTTTTAAAAAATAAAATTCGTTTTGGTTAAATTTTATTTTTTTTAAATATTTTTTTCCGTAATAAAAACCATAAAACTCGATATATAGATTGTAAATACATGGCAATTCTTGACAACTTTTTGGTAGTTATTTGTTTGTATGTTCAGTAACTGTTAGATTATGACTAAAAACTAAGTCTTTAGTACCTATTGCTTTTATAAAAATGAGGGGGGGGGGTCGCAGAGATTTTTTTGTCCCATCAAAAGGAGTCGCAAATGAAAAAAGTTTGAGAAGCCCTGTTTTAAAGAACTGATGAATTCATTAAAGACTTCTTCAATTTGATTCTGATAGACAAAGATCTTGCCTGTAAGGATGTTAACGTCTAGAATGGTAATACATAAGAAGAAAGGTTGGGTGAATAGGCAGACAAGTGCAACAAGATCTTCATCTTCAATTGATTCAACTTTAGTAACATCATTTTTGCAACATGGGGGCCAGTCTTATCCTGCAGCAAAATGACACCCTCCTATTCACCAAACTGAAAATTGGTTGAGTTTTGAATATACTATGTCAAGCTTTTCTACATATATATGTGTATTAATTGTGTGTCCACATTGATGAAATTTATGATGTATCAAACCATTCTAGTTCCATCAAATGCTCACCATAAGCTTCCAGAGACAACAGTGCAGTTTGGTTGATGTTTTGACTTGTCATCCATTATACAAAATCCATTTTTCATCAAAAGTGTTGATATAATTACAACAATATATTAATTATATACTCTTGAATATGATATTACAGGCCCTCAATACATTTGATTTTTTGTTCATCACTTAATCAAATGAAGCCCAGCTTTTTTTCTTTTCTTGCCAATGACTTGGTTTCAATCAATACAGTGGAAGTTCTGAGGATGTTGGACCATTTTCCATCACAGTTTTCAGCTCTTTGACAGATGGTTTGGGCCAAGCTCTCATAGTTTTCTAAACTGAAATCTCCACTTGAATATTTTTGGAATCAAACTCCTAATTCACTAACAGCATCATCCCAAAATGTGGATTCCTTATATATTTGGTTTGTACAAGTATAAAATGAAAAGCATCAGGAGGAGTTGAAAGGCTATATTTGCCAAAAGATTGTAGTTAAGTTTAATGGAATTAAATCTTTACTGAACAATCAACAAATACCAATTAAAAATAATTATCATTTTGGAAAAGATAAAAAAATCATACAATATCAAGCTTGAAACAAATTCAATTTTATATTGAACAACCTAATAATAATAATGCAACAATATACTCAATATTTTTGTAATACTATTTTCTTTATTGCTCCCTCATTTTCCACGAGCACCAGGTTGATGTACAAAACATTTAGGGCTGCTTTGTTTGTTTTTTGGTAAATTTTAATTCTCTTGATAATACAATCATTGGTTTCACTGTAATTCAGATTTTACAATATAGCATTTTCCTGCGATTCTAAACAATAGTTTTAAAAATATTCCATTTGTATCTAATTTTATGACAATTATCTTACATCTATGGTTTCAAGATGATCAAAATATCTGACTTCATTTGAATGGTTATCAATATGTAATACACGCACGATGGCAATAAAGGAAACAAACAAAAAATGTTTACCTGTTGTTTTTGATAGGCTGTATCAGGTTGTATTTTAGACTCCAGCAGTAATGAACCTGAAATTTTATAAAATATTCATAAATTAGTTTAAGACATATTAAGTCAATTACAAAATAAAAATGTTATTAAAAAATAATTTTTAATGCATACAAAACCCATAAAAACGGTGTGATGTATTTAAAATGAAGACTAATGGATAAGAATATTTCATTCACTTATTTGGATATAATTTCTGGTTCTTTAACACTTTCGAGGACCCAAATTTCATCTTTCTGAAAGATTCATTTTTCGTTCCTCACCGTTTTCATTCATTTAATTACACAATCCTAGTTTTGATTAAATCTTTTAAAATTTTGTGATACTATTCTATACAATATTCTTATTATGTAGTTAAAGGGGTCAGAATTCTACATTCCACCCTTGTTTTGATTAAATTAAATGGTTAATAGAGCAGAGTGAAATTTGCAATTTCTGTTTGGAAAGGCGTAAAATATTTTAATAAAGATAATTGTTTAAGATTCTTAACACCAAACAATTTTATTTATTTACTTTTAGTTTTTGATTTTGAAATTAACAGAGTAACCGACCTTTTCATTTACGATATGAATTTTATCTTATTTTTTATTTTGAAATATATGTACAGAAATAAGTTTATTACTTTCTTTTCGAAACTATACTTATTTCAGGCTTTTTATCTTTATTTTCAAAGTTGTTGGAGGAATAAATTTTCGATTGAAATTGTAATGAACTTTCTGTACGTATATTTCAAAAAAAATAAATTAAAATTCATATGGGAAATGAAAAGGTTGGTTAAAAACTAAACAAAAAGTAAATAAATTAAATTGTCTAGTGTTGAGATATATTAGAAATATTTTACACCTTTCCAAACAGAAATTGTGAATTTTACGCCACTCTATTAGCAAAGATTTAATAAAAACAATGATGAAATGTAGAATTCAGACCCCTTTAACTACATAAAAGAATATTGTATATAAATAAAATTGTTTGGTCTTAAGAATCTTAAACAATTATCTTAGGATATATTAAAATATTTTACGCCTTTCCAAACAGAAGGATGAATGTACAACCATAAAAAGAATATTGTGGAGAAATAGTATCACAAAATTTAAGATTTAATCAAAACTACGATTGTGTAATTAAATATATAAAAATGGTGAAAAGTGAAAAATGAAATTTGGGTCCTCAAAACCAATAAAGAACCCAATTTCTTTATTAATCATAAATTGTTTATTTAAAAGTAGATTTCAAATATTGTCTAAATATGGTGAAATGCAGATAAAATATTGGTTTTACTGAAAAAAGAAAAGGCGAATCTATAAAGAATTTGATAAATTTCCAATTGCGACAAATTGTCATTCTAGAAATTTATTTTGATTAATTTTTTTTTATATCAAAGGTAATTTTATTTGCTTTATTTTAATAACTGATGAATAGCATCAGACAAGTTTTGTTTTTTAACACAGCAAAATAATAGAAATTTTAATGTTTATGTATATATCATTTACTTTATCTTTGTTGTAGCTGTAAGAGATAATCTTTCCTGGTGATGATTCATAGGAAAATTAGCATTTTTAATTCATTCCTATACATTCTGAGCAAATAGTTGATTAGTAAAAATGCTCCACAAAACGTACAGTGTATAATGAAGCAAACTTTTGTCTGTTCAAATTCAATTCAGAAATGAAATAGATATTAGGTACAAGTAGACACAGCAAACCAAATTGGCTATCAGAGGTAAGGGTTCACATTTAACTCTTACGCGTGCACGCATACAGACTTGAAAATTGAGAAAACAATCTATTTATACGACTGAGGAGGTAGGGTGGGGTCACCAAATATTTTAGATAGGTGCAGATAAGTTTTACTATTAAATAACATTTGTATATCATAAAATAAACAGGTCTACTAAACCGTCATGTCACCAACATCTTTTGGCAGCATGCTGTCTTGGGGGTGATCAATTAAAAAAAGGGGTGACGAATGAATTTTTGCAAATTTTCAAAAAAAAACAAGGCACAAACTAGGGATAAATTTAGCATAAACTTACTTTGTAAATTTGGAGGGGTTAAAAAGTTTTTTCTAGGCATAAGGAGTAAATGTTGAAATTTTCAGCTCTCTAGCTCAATTGGTGCGGCCTGTACGCACAACACATACATAAGCTAGCCGGACCAGCTTGAAAACTGAAGAAACTTATTTTGACAGTTTTGGTTTTATATGCGTAACTAAGATTGGCTAGCAAAAGCTGTGTGATAGCTCTAGTAATCTAATTATTTTCCTTATCACCGTTTGATCTTTCCTACTTTTGTGAAAATAAAATTCAATTCTTAAAAATAGTCCAATGTTGTATTTTCATTTGTAAACTGTTGCCTCACGATGAACAGAATTTTCTTAAAATGAATGAATATAATTACTTGAAGATTTAATACTATAATAGGAAATGTGTAAATAATATGTAGTAATTGACGCCAGTTATTATCTGATCCTCAGATAAGGATAAGAAGCTACCATGTCAGTTTATACAGTACAAACAGTAGAATAAACTAAGATGATTAATGTTATCAAACCTTGATTTCAAGTTTTTATTGTCTATTGAGTGATAAAATGCTATCTTATATATAACGGAGATTTGCTGAACCTCCGTCACAACGTTTCTCCCTGAAAATTGCGTTTTACCCCAAAAATGGTTGTAGGCTTTATATATTTCACTCTAGATGGTTTTAGATTATAATTTCTAAACAGTTCTGTGCTTTAAGCTAAAAACCCCATTTTAAAATGGCTATATCATTATCTTTTTTGTGTACTTAACTAAAACTAGACAAATCAAAATTATTATTCAATTATTTTTTTCTAAGTTAAAAAAAAATAATAAAACAACGATTTTTATTTACTCTCATATTTCGGTTTGTTTGGAGTAAATTAAACAGTAAACTGAAGTGAACATTCTGTAAGAAGTGCCTTCTTACAGAATGTTCACTTCAGTTTACTGTTTAATTTTTTATTTGTGCCTTCTTACAGAATGTTCACTTCAGTTTACTGTTTAATTTACTCCAAACAAACCGAAATATGAGAGTAAATAAAAATCGTTGTTTTATTTTAACTTAGAAAAAAATAATTGAATAATAATTACTTAGAAAGAACATCTAATTTATCTTCAATTTTTATTAACACTAGCTGAAAATACATGCCCCATGGGCAGTTATCCCCAGCTATTTAGAGCCTACAGCCATAAAACCAATTTACAATTTAATGTTTTACGGCTTTAGGCTCCATATAGCTGGGGATTTTCAGCTAGCGAAAATAAACAAATTAGATCTCCTAAAAATGATATGCCCCAAGTAGACTACAAAATTATTTCATTAGGTTTTTAACATTGAATTTATCAAACAATGCTAAGTAAAAAGATTAATTATTCAAATTACTCACAATGAAAATTAAAGAATTATATATAGCCATTTAAAATTTCTTGAACAAAATCTTTTAATCAAATGCCCGTTTTTCAAAGTAAACTGAAGCCAATAACACAAACAAAAGATTCATATCAGTTAACTTGAAAGTCTCTCTCTCTCTCTCCCATGATTATACATAGAAACTAGAACCAAAAAGACTAAATAATTTTTTTAAAAAGCCATAAACATTGAGACAAATGGTTGAAGAGAACGAAGACCAAAAGTATAGATGTTAAGGAAAAAAAAATATACAAAAGTTTTAGCACCTAATCTATCTAAGATTACCAGAAAAAAAGAATAGTTTTCAAAACATGTACACCCAGAACCTGAGAAACTGGAAATAATTATGATTGGCTATTGTTACCTTTCCAATTTCAAAATGGCTGCTGCTCCAGCAGCCGACAAGATTCATCAGAACAGTATTTTTTAGTGTTAGTAAGTAGGTTTAGGGTTAGTGTTTCAATTCCCCGAATGTAATTTCCAGTTCAGGTAAAAAGATTTCTTGTTATATTCAATGGGACAATAGATGTAGGTGCAGCAGGCCTACCACGTTTAGGTATAGCATTTCTTTTTTTCTGGTAAATGAACAGATCCATCAGTCATTTTGAATTTAAAAAATGAAAAAAAAATGTTGAAATTGTCATTTACTTCTTTGACTTTAAATTCGCCATCAGCAGCTGCGAAGCGGCCGCTGGAGTGGCAGCCATTTTGAAATTGCCTTATGATTTTTATTACACAATCATCGAAACAACATTTACTTAAGGGGATGAGCAAATATTTACTTGAGCCACAATGAATTACAATTTCTACTATAAACAAACTTAATTTTTATAGTTGGGATTATTTTTCTACTGGACCCCTAATAAAATTACAGATGTTAATATCCTATTAAAAAATAAGCGAAATTATAAACTAAAACTTCAATAAATGGAAAACCACAATTAAATCAGTTCGAAAACAGTTCATGCTGCTTTCAGTGGATCTATTCAAGAAATATGAATGAATGGCTTGCCTTCGCGAACAAAGATTTGTGAAGATAAGTTAAACAGCAATCTAGTCAAGACTAGTTTATAATGTAAGTCACATAATTTAGAGATTATCACTAACTTACTGGACAAATATATTACTAACTTACTGGACAAATATATCCGGTCAGGGATCAGGTTATTGTATAATAGCGTGGAGTGAAAATAAGATTTTTCTTAGATTTCAAAAAATATAGTGTCATATGTCAAAATTGAGATAAAAATTAATTTTGGGTGGTTGCCACCTCTTGTCCTGAACGTGTCTGATCTAGTCACAATGCCGGCACAAACTTACATTGTAAATTGAACCCATGGTTGCCAAGACAGAAGAGGTGGCAATCACCCTAGAATTAATCTCAATTTTGACATATTTGTCAGGTTTCAAGCACTACACATTTTTCATTAAAGATTTTCACCCCACCCTATAAAAGACAAGAACTAGCTTAGAATATAAAAATGCAATAATAGAAGGTTTAATGATAATGTTGATATACTCCCGATATAAGTTTTATTTTAAATAAGAAGCAGGGTTTCAAGCAGAACTCAAAATGGCACAATCGGGATGTGCTTTCTGCGGCCTTTAGTTCAAGATCAGACTGCAGTATCTTTTCTCACATCAACGAAACATAGCATTACCTCCCCATTTTCAATTATAAACATTATTATGATTGTATTTTATTTTCTTCATAAATTTTAGTTTAGGTTTAATAACTTGGGACTAAAACAAAAGTTATAAATTTCATTTATTGCCATCACTGAAAACCATGTCACATAGCATTCACATTTCTCAATATTAAACATTTTTTTTTATTGATTTTCTTCTATTAATTCTCTCATTGCTTTTTATTTGTACACTCTTTTTAACAACGAGTGAGCAAGGGTGTGAAAATTTACAATCTTGATAATGTTTAAAAATGAAAACCAGGAGTCAATGCTATGTTTCATTGACGTGAGAAAAACAGATACTACACTTTGATACTACACTAGAGGCAGCTGAAGGCGCATTTTGATTGGGACCCCACCGCTCTGATAGTGCCCTCAGAAATTAACAAAAAAAACATTTTCCCTACTCATTGAAGGGAGTGTGTGTGTGCAAAACTTCAATTTCTACTATGAATGGTTAGTGCTGGGAAAAGTATGAATACGTAGTATTTTAGAACACATGAATAACCTAAACCCAGCAACAGGGTTCAAACAGGTCTTATATGGGTAGCAGTGATTAAAAAGTGTCGAACAGATTTCAATAACAGTTGCATATTATCACCTACTGTGACAAATATTAGAATTGAATGAAAGGTTGGTAGCCGGAAAGCTTTCTTCTACAACATTTTGTTTTTCTTTCATCAAATCAAAATCCCTAATAAAATACATTCTCAGGTTCCATAATTTGTTCTTTTCCTAATCCTGTGCCAGTAAATGGTTTCTCAAGCCAGATATAATCCTTATAAAACTGAGAAATAAGAAAATTATTTTCACGCAATCCTTAATATCCAGAAGATTATCCATATACTTTTTCAACTGGATGCATTTATAGCAAAAGCTTAATTAAATATCTTTTTTTTTTATGAACACTGAACTCATTTAAGGCAAAAGTTATATTGAGAAAGAAATTAGAAAAATACATGCACTTTTAACTATAAGTCTATAACCATAAGTGAACAATTAAAACGTTTTTTAAAGCATAATTCAGATAATTTTACAATTTTTGAGTCATCAATCATAAGCATTTCTTCATAACAGTAACATTTTAGGATTATGCCCTAAAAATTCATATTAACTTTCAGAACAATAAAATCTGTTCCCCTGCAATTAATGTACCATTTCAAGTAACACCATTTTATTTTAAAATTAAAAAGCATTACATTGTGCATACATAGACATGCACAAATTAAATCTTAAAGCCTACAATTTTTAAAAAACGTTTCTTAGTAAGGATTTTATTTTAATATCAATTAAATATGTAATATAATTCTAAAAGTAATTTTTAGAAAGCCAGTGAGTGCTGAAGGATAGAAAAATAAAGATCATGTTGACAGTTGGTGGAAAAATATTTACATAACATATTTATTTTCTAGGATAAAGTTATGAAATTGTTTACATAATATTTGAAGGTTTGATTATGAGACCCCACTGATCAGCATTAAAACCAGAACAAGAATGAAAAGATAAACTATCGTAAGTAAAGCTTATATTTAAATCATGCTTATCTGCTTATGTTTTGTACAGATTATATTACTGAAGTATGGGTATACCTTGATTAGTGGGGCCGCAACAATGCTTTTTTCACAATACAAGATTTATTTAAATAAAAGCCAAAATTAACTTGATGAGGGCTATTAATTCACTGATTGGAAAAACAGAAACTGCAATATACACTGAATTACCGCATTGTTTAGCTATTTTTTCATTTAATATCTTTAGAATGTATTTTACATTGAAGAAAACGGAATTTATTTTAATGTGAATTTAATCTATTTAGAACATTCTTTTTTAATATTGTGGGAAATTGTGGACTTTATGATACAAGCATGGTAACTGCGAAATGTTTTTATGTAATAATGATATTTTCAAAACTTGGAAATATGTGATTTAATAAAAAAAATTAAAAACTCGATGTAGTTTTTGTTTATTAATTATTCCCAGTCAAATGTACGGATACCCAAAAGCAACAAACGTTAGTCTATAAAATGCATAATTGGCCACATTACTCCCTTTCCCTCCCCACCCTTTTTGCATGGATAGATAAATTGCTACTGACTACCGTAAAATTTTTAAAATGTCAACACAAGCATTTCCTCTCCCAAATTGTATGCTCTTTGGAGGGTCAGGGAGGTACTGTGTTGCCTGGCCATAAAATAGTAAATAAGACTTTGAAACAGTCAGTTGTAATTTATGAAAATTTCCTTTGTAGCAAAAAAAAAAAAAAAAAAAAAAACTTCAGACCCTTTTTGTAAACGCTTAAAAAAAAAAAAATTATTACGGAAATGTTATGTATTGACAAAATGAAAAATATTGCGATATACTGATGCACAGGTGAATACAGTTAATTCATTCCAAAATTTTCCGTGCTATTCAAAACTGTTCAAGGTCTTATTATAATTTAATATGTTTTTTTTCCAGCTTAATTTCCATTAATTTGTACAGCAATACTGTAATCGTACTACATCAAAACCCACACTATTCAAGGTCTTCTTATAATTTAATGTGTTTTTTCCAGCTTATACTTTAGTTACATTAATTTGTACAGCAATACCTTAATAGTACAACATGAAAACCCAGACTAATCAAGATATTCCTGTATTCATAGTTTACCCCTTGATACGTCAAGATTACCTTCAGGTTTCATAAATTTAAAGTAATAAATGTGTGAGCAGCTTAGGGATATGCTTTTATACTAACCTCATATCTTCATAATTTAATTACTAAACTGAATACAGAATGATTACATTGCACAAGTTTAGATTATCCTCTTTAAAATTCTTCATAGTTGATATCTCTCAAAAACTGTGCCAAAATCTATGTTTAGTGAAAGAACTGATGTCCTTACCAGAGAAGCTATGCAACATTTATGTAAATATCATATAGATGTAAAACAAAGGTCACGACCAACAATTTAATTATAGCCATATCAATTTTCCTCATAAATAGTAAGATATATTTGAAGATGCAATAAAGATCTAAGTGTAGCAAGTAAACGTGAACTTATAATTTCCACTCATTAAAATGAAATACAAGAAAATGAATCATTTGATAAAATGCACCAAGCAATTCCATATCAGAGAATACTTGTTATGAAAGCTATCATATAAAAGGACTAATGTAAGAGTGATCTGACATAAAATTTACAGGGGAAATTAAATATTCTGACAATTTCTAGATTATAAAATGTAATACAGGTATACCTTGATTTGTACAACAATACTACCTTATCAAAACTTGCACTATTCAAAGTATTCCCGTATATGTATGCAAACTTCAAGTGAAAGTAGAGACAATGATATTGTTGTTGTTTTTAAATTGTGTTCTTATGAAGTTCAGTGATCAAAACTAAGGATAAAAAGACTTATCCGAATATTTGTCATAAAGAATACATAAAAATACTGGTCACACACACACACACACACACATATATATATATACACATATATATATATAGGCAGAGAAGACAACACTTGAAGAATACAAAAAAGACCCCTCAAAATGGGGGTCATCCTATAGGCCAGATACAAAAACAGTGAACTAAAACCATGAACTGTCTTTTCTGAAGGTCGCCGAAATATATATATATATATTTGTTAAGACACTACATTGGTCATCAGGTAGTATGTGTGAAGTTATAGTGAGTGTGTGTATGTGTTAGTTGAAATAAGGATTTGATTATCTAGCGGTTTGGGGGTCAGTAAGGTTTAGCATTGAGGCTGAACTTGTTTATTGGCAAACTACATTGTTCGACTATAAGTTTGGCTAGTTGTGGAAATATATTGAAGCAGCCTGGTCTTTGATCGATGGTGTTATACCGAAAGATGATTGCCAATTCAATATATTTCCTTTTATTTTGGTTATGTTCTTTCTTGATGAAGGTGTGTTGTAAGTCAAAACCTTGGCCTAATTTGTTTCGATGTATGCATTGGAATGGTCATCTATTTTAAGTGCTCTATGGTGTTCATAAACTCTCTTTTTGAGTGGCCTGGAAGTTTCTCCAAGGTATACTTTTGGGCAATCCTGATAAGGGATTTCGTATATTATCTACAAACAAAATTCGAAGGTTGATTCTACTTGTTGCTTCCCCTTTTAAGCACAAAATACATCTAAAAAACATTTTCAGTGAATTGAAATTTCATCTTTATGCCTTCAATTTAAAAAATGTTTTATACAAAGAAGATACCTACAATCACTAATATTCTATATAAAATCCAGCCATTATTTAATGTATTTCTTCTTTAATATTTTTCTTCAAATTCTAGAATATTAACATTTCAAAACTTACATTAAACATATTTCAATGCACAAAGCTTAATATCTAACTGAAATCACAACTTTGGAATCACAGTGAAATACAATTTTTGAATTCTCTTAAAAGATACTTATTCACCAATAAATTTTAAAAAAAAAAAAAAAAAACAATTACCCAATCCAAAATCTTAAGTTTCAACTGAAGAAATTATATTAATATTGCTAGTAATCAGTGAAAATGTGAAACTTTGAAATTAACAAAAATCCCAAAACATTCATTGTTTATGTAATTGATAAAAACAAAATAAAGTTTATATCATAAAATATTATCTTTCTCAATATTAATGAGAAATAAGTTTTTGTAGCTTGTAATTATTTTATCAAAATGATAAAACTGCATTTTTTAAATTGTTTATAAAAATAAAATCTTACTAATAATTGTTAGAATTTTGAGTAGTTGAAAAATATCGAATACTGGTAATTGTAATAATATAGAACCGAATTTACAAGAATCCATTAGTTTTTATTCAAGTCTATTCACTTATTAACAAGAAAACATCTATGAAAAGGAATTTATTGCAAAATATAAGCAAAAGATCCTAATTGGAACATGTAAGGTTGAAATTAAAGGATACAAAACAACAGTAACATTAAAAGATAATAGTATGAAAGTATTGTAAATTTCCCCAAAGAGTTTTATATCTATATTAATTCTATAAATTATAAAGTGTACATGTAACACTTGAAACAAAGAAAAACAAATATCGGCTTTATTTACATGTCCGACTTTTACAACTGAATCTCGATCAACAATATTTAGGGGAAATGAAGATAACATTTCATTTTAGAATATATTTGTAGTCATTGCTCTATTTGAAAGAAAACATAACATGCAAAAACATGTAATGTCTAAGGAGCTATCTGCAAAAACATGTAATGTCTAAGGAGCTATCTACAAAAACAACTTCGATTCTGAGAAGAGACCTAAGAATACATGCAATCAGAATAACATTTGTATGTATTTGAAATTTCAAGTATGCAATTATTCTATCATTTGATGCAGAGTAAAGCTCTTCCTTCATACTTCAATAAGCAAATGATCTATTCCTTAAAGCAAAAATCTTAGTGTGTTCATTTTAACAAGCTAAAATTGTTAGTCATTTCTATTCTTCTTCTTTATGTGCTTTGTCCCTTCAGCACATGGACGATCATGGCTCACCACAGCTTTTTTTCCCTCGTCACTCTCAGCAACACCTTCCAGTATTTTTTCTATCATCCATCTGCGCAAACCCTTCAAGTAGGTTACTTGCTGCCTACTTTTGCTTTCTATGAACCCTGTGAGCATTAAATTATCCAATTCTTATTGCTAGTAACTTTCCTTGTTTGTTTAATCTGCTCAAAACTTCATTTGTTGCATGCTCTGTCCAGGATATTCTTAACATTCGTTGATAGAATCACATCACAATTGCTTCAATTTTTGTTTTCGTTTGTGACGAAACTGTCCAGTATTCACCGCCATATAGGAGGTTTGACATGACATAATAGTCCAACACTCATTTCTTTGTTTCCAATGTTAATTTTGAATATCTTTCTCAGTTTCTGGAGATTGACTTTCGCTATTTCTATCCGGCTTCGGATTTCTGTGTCACACTTCCTTTCGTCTGTTACTACACAACCCAGATAGTTGAATTTTTGACATCCCCTATTTTCAACTCACACCTCGGGTTGTCCCTTTTGCTCACAGCCATACATTATTGATAGTTAGTCCTAAAAAGTTCTTCCAAATGAATCTGCCATCAACACAATGTCGTCTGCATAGCGTATGTTGCTTATGTTATGTTTGCCGATATTAATTTCTCATTTAAAATCATTGCACTACTCTATTGGTGTACTCACTCAATTCTCCATTCGTATACAAGTTGTTTGTTCCCAATACAAATTGCGGATTATTCATACATCCTTTCCATGGAGATCAAGCTTTCCTACTGTCTTTGTATTGTATTTTTATACAGTTTCAAAAAATTATATTTGTACATGCCATTCTATGAACAACTTATTAACACATTTATATTGTATTTGTTCTGTGTATAACACATGAAAACAAAAAACAATTCACATGAGAATTTTATGCTTTTAGTGCAAAATAATTATCATACTTAACTGAAAGTAGGATAATGATGAATTTTAATCTATCAGATCACAATTTATAAAAACACTTGTCAGCAATTATCTACAAAATATCAGAGTAACATCATTGTGAACAAGCAAATATAAAATCTTTCCAAGATATCTATATTAAAAAAAAACATATCCTAATAATATATATAAACCAGGAAACTTGCATCTATTTACAAAAATAACAATGGTGATTCATGATAAATAAATAAGTGGATTTGTTACAAAAAATCACTTTGTGAAGTCAAATTATCATAAATACAGATTGTATATTTTGTATGATTGGATAGTTTTACACACTTTACATACAGTCAAAATTAAACGCCATATATACTCATCTAGAATTAAAAACATGCAGTGGATCAAATAGGTTTTAAAAAAACAACAGGAGCCTTTTCATTTCAATTTTTAACTTTTTACACAAAGGGATTTTTTTTTAATTTCTTAATTCGTTTTACAAAACATTGAAAAGGGTTATTTAAACAATGTTTTTTTCCACCCTTTTATATTACTCTGCCTTTAAGAAGCATTCTTTACATTTGACACTTATGTGATCTAGTAACCCTAAAAAGCAGTCAACTTAATTCTCTTTTTGTAAAAATTTGCCACGTTTAAACCGCAGATTTACTTAATATCATTTAGAAATGCATAGAATTTAACTCACAAAGCAGACTCTGTATTTTGCTTTACTTCAGTAGTCAATCCAAATAAATTTTTAAAATTAAAAATACAAAGACCAGATGGAAGGGGGGGGGGG
>VCCN01001195.1:2168723-2181698 GCA_006491835.1 Architeuthis dux
TATATATATATATATATATATTTCAAGAAATAGATAAATAACCATTTTTCTAGTTTATTAAAAATAAGCGTTATAATAGTATGAAAAATATTACAAATTTAAAAGAGAGAAATAGATCAAGCTAGACATTATTACACTGGTTTGTGGTTTTACATACAACACTGAAAATACGATATAACCAACGCTTAAACTAAAACAAAACAGGACTAAAAAATAAGAGATTATATATATATATATATGTGTGTTTTTAAATAAATAAATGATCATTGTTATCCATTCGTCAAAAATAAGCATGAAAAGAGTAAGAAAAATATCACAAATTTAAAGAGAAAGAGATCAAGCTCGTCATTATTATTACATATATTTTATATACAACACGGAGATTTTAAAATACACACAACGAACGAGAGGTTATATAGCTAAAAGTAGATTTATATACATCAATTCTTGTGGAACTGTCTATGAATTTAGCATTAACAATAATATCATTAAATATAGGTGAATAAATATTTTTTTTAAATTTAAAAAGGCATGAAACTCACCACCAGTCTCTGATCTAACCAAAGAGACATTTTCGAATTTGGGAATCCAGTGTTGCCGATTTAGATGTGTTTTTTAAATAATCTTCTTGAATTTGGGAGTGATTTCCACATTCGAAAATTGGCAACCCTGTAGTCAAGTAAATAGGGTATATATATAAAATATAAGAAAAGGGGTTTGTAAACTCACCATCAGTCTCTGATCTAACCAGAAGAGACATCCCTTTTAACCTTTCAACGTAGCCTGACGACACATGCCCAGTTCCTCGATCGTCCCACTGTCGCTCTATATTCAACATATAAAGTTTAACGCGTCGTCTAGTGTCAGTATCAGCCATTTTCATACCAAATGTTGGGAGGATTTGTACCACCAAAAGGGTAGAAAAACCTCAACTGCTTACAACAACAGTGGGGCACATGTAGTAAGTGTATTTCCTTCTTCTCTCCAAAAGGCTATGATGGCCACTAGTTTTCAAAACACCGCCACACATGGAGCCTGTAAAAAAATCGGAAATCTAAGTTGATAATCAAATCATCACCTTCAAAATGTAAACAGAAATGTCCTCTGCGATTAACGTGCTTGAAAACTGAAGTGTTTTCGGTACCTCTTTCGCGTGACGGTGCGGAAAATTGACAGAAAAAGAGTGAAAGCTACACAGAATAACAGATCACTCTATGAGGCCGCCATCTTGAATGGCCGAATTCATTCTACGGGGTTTTCATCCGACCTAACATGGCTTCCCGCCGATTTTCGAAAAATGGAGCAGGCTTTCGGAAAAGGAATACCCATATAGTTTCTATTATTCCATTATTTATTATTATTTATAATTATTTACACTTTTTAAAAAATTTTACTGACATCTAACATATACAAATATATTTTTCAGCAACAAAAGAATCCTTAAATCTAATTTTTATGTTAAATAAACAAAAATCCAGCTTTTTTTGTCTGCTTTTTTACCTCTTTTCTTTACAATGAATAAAAAATTAAAACAATTATTTATGAAGAGGGTAGCTAGCATCTTTCTGTAAAGGAAAAACAATTTTTTATGACTTGAAGAAATTTTTTTAAAATATCACTATTATTAATTATTATTGCTATTTGCTATTAGTTGGGTAATGATGGGTTTGAAGTAAAAGGCTTCATATTGTTTTGTCAAAAGGGAAGTGATGGCTGTTGATACTGTTGAATATTTCCCAAGTAGTTGTACTTACTATCCATATAATTTATAGAACATTTCAGTACCAGCAAAGTTTGTAAGCGACGACATAGAAAAGGGGAGTTACTAAGTTTATTGGGATTGGCATAAATACGAAAGACAAAAAAGGTGGGGTATATAAGAAACTAAATATTTACATGTGCTAAAAGACTGATATTGTTGACAAAATGACATATTTATTTAATTTCAATTATATTGACATGCTCTATCTCATAATTACAGATGAACAAGATTATTTTCTTCATATTAATAATAATTAAACATTTATATAAATATATATAGTAACAATAATAATGTACTTATTGGTCGGTAAATAAATAAATAAATACGAAACATAGCCTCAATTCTATTTTTATATAAATTGATCCTGACAGTAAACAATAAATAATCAGAATGTTTTGTGTTTATTTAAAATAAAATTTGATTGTGCATAACGTGTTTTGGGGGGTTTTTTTTAGAAAACCGTTTTTGAGCGGATATTTTTGGATAATTAAAATGAAGTTTGTTTTTGTTTTATTTGTTTTTCTAATTTTCTAAAATGTTAACCTAAAGAAAAAAGAAATAAGGAGGTTGTTTCAATGGTTTATTTCCAAAGATAATACATCCTATACTGTTTTAAAACATCTATGCTACAATAATATGCCAGTAAAATGAGTTTTATTTGGCCTAAATTGATTTAAATGGTTTCTACGCAGCATGGGATTTTTATCTTTGTGTAGTCGAATAAAGAATTGAAGTTTGACTACTATCAAAAAATGTTAAATATGGAGAGACATAAGGATCATAAAATTGGTTATTGCAGAAACACTCGCTTACCTTTTTTTTAACATTTAATGTCTGAAAATTAATTAAATGAATAATTGCCTGCGATTTTTATTCATAATTTCCTTAATTATGTACAAAAACGAAAATAGATCACAAAACGAAAAATGTCAACATTGAAGATTGAATTATTACCCCTTTGCTCTTCCGTAATAGTAAACAATGATCGCACACCATAAACAAAATGAAATTACATCTGTCAGAGAAACTTTATAGTTTATTCGTATTTTTTTTTTATTAATTGCTATTTCAACAGTGTAATTTTTTTTCGGGGATGTTTTACGTTTTAATTTGTTTTAAATGTTTGTTTCATTCATCTATCAAGGAAGAATTTACCATAGATTCTTGTATTATGTGTAAACAGTATGGTTGCTATCACAGACTTTTGTAGTTATTTTAGACTCATATACAAGTTTTTTTCCTCGAAATATATTTTACTAAATTCTTTCTTAGTACAACATTTGCATTAATAATTATTTCCAAGATATAAAACGTATATATAACGGAACTTCCCTCTTAATTTTCAACAATCAGCTAAGTAAAGTTACCGTTTCTGTGTTCAACAGATTTTTTTTTTACCCCGTTCCTTTGCTTGAAAATTCACAACAAATAATTTATTTTTGTAAAATATCCTTGTTTTTATATTTATTAGTTAATAATCAATGTTAATTTAGTGTAATTATTAAACAAAATGTAGTTAACGAAAAACAACGTTTAAAAAGTAATAATAATAATTACCGTTACGCCGAGAGGGAGCGTACCATTATTTTTTTCTTATTACAAATAATAACCATAAAAATAACAAGGGAGAAATCATTATAATAAAGAAAGAAACGCTAAATTTTAGTTTATTTTTTTTGTTGTTTAATAAATAGGCTAATATCTTTTTCGGACGTTTTCAATCATAAATCGCTTAATGATTATCAGAATTAAAATAAATGACTTATGAATTTGATGTTACTTAAGTTACAAATCACGTTGTTCGCGCACGCGTCCATGATGGTTGATATGTCGTGATAATAGCGGACAAAGAAAGAATGTCAAAAACTCAACCAGTTCTTCTCTTTTTATCATTTTTTTACGGATTTTCCTTGTATAAGGGCATGATTATTAACGACTGTATACGTGCCACTTTCATTAACAGCTTAATCCAAACGAGGGAAGAAGAAAAGTGTTTAAAGTTTGTTAACTTACGAAGTAGTTAGCGTCATTTTGGATTTCTTTTCATGGTAGATTCATTATTTAAATTTCGGTATTTCATCTAAAAAAGGCATCTAAAAATTCTAAATTGTTTTCATTGCTTTATTTATTACATAGACTTTAAAGAAAAAGCAGGTTTCTAATTCTAAAACGTTTAAAATAATAGGTTTTAAAAAAAGATAATCATGATCTGTTCTTTTGTTAGCTGTATGTAAAAGGTTAAGATTCGGTTTAGCAAAACAAATTAATTCTTTATAAAAATGTATTTTTCCTATCTAGTTTGATCTGCTTTGACTGAATCTGTCTTTAATTTCTTCCGGAAATCTTTCATTTTTGAGAAAAGGTAACTTTTATAGGCCAAGCGAGGGAATTTGCTCTAAAGTGGGTGATCGATTTCCAATGCACGTATAAAGCAAAACTGGACCCTTACTTTGTGTCCGTATTTCTATCAGCGGATGTTTGATTTACAATGTAAATATACTGCTTACTGGACCCATACTTTTTGTATCTGCCTGTACGCGAATATGGCTGTGAAAGTGCGTTTCTTGTGAGTTTTAAGGAATTTGTGTTTATTCTATAAGTGAGTAAAAAAATTATGCTTCTAAGTTTTAATGATCGGCAACAATTTTTGTTTCTTTAAATTTGAGAAAGAAAAGGAATATTAGTGGTGGCTTGGCTTGTCTCGTAGTCGAGGTAGTTGCATATTTCCCAACAGTGCCAGAGTTTGTGAGCCAAGTATTTTCATTGGGTTTAGAATGACCAAAAAGAAAATATGGTGTCAAAAACATCAACCATACCAGGTAAAAGAAGCCAGTATTTCGAGTAACGCTTATTTTTCAATGCAGGCGGGTTCTCCCTATTTGAACTCAGTGTTGCCAACTCAAAAAATATTTTCGAGCTATTTTGACTGCCAAAAAGCGCTAAAAAATTTTAAATAGCCCAAAATAATTTTTTTGTTCTGCCAAAACAAGAAATGCGCTTAATCTAGCGCTAAATAGGCAACACTGCTTGAAATACTGACGTAACACAATCTTCCTAACGCCAATTGGCGATCTTTCGATTTATGTCACCTAAAAAACGGAAGATCACTCAGAGTTGGTGAAACAATAATTACACCGGTATACATTGAAAAAAGTGTTTTAATTATTTCTGATGTATTTTTGTTTGCTGAAATGCAAAGATGAATACCATGTTTTTAAGAAACACATTTTTTAGTTTTAAATTCTAAGTTTTTGCATAATTTTGCACTAACATGTAACTGGCATTCCAAGGGAAATTATGAATCACCGCCGCCCTTATATGCTGTGTTGGGGGTGATCAATTAACAAATGTCTGAATTTTCAACAAAAAAAAGTGGGACACAAGCTATTGACCAATTTAGCATAAGCTCACATTGAAAATTGAACCCCCCACTAAAACCCTATTTTGGAGGGGAATTTTCAAAATACAAAAAAAGCATTTTTCCTACTCATTGAGGGGGAGAGTGTGTGTACAAAATTTCTAGTTTCTACTATGAACGGTTAGGGCTGGGCAAAGTCCTAACATAGATACATATGTTACATATAAATGTGTGAACATATGAATAACCTAAACCTTTGGTAGTGGTGATTAATAATAATAAATGCATTTATAGAAAGCGCCCTTTCTCGGGAACCTCAATACTTAAGTCCCCACTGGAAAATGCACTTGAAAACATGTGCAATCAATTGCAGTAAACATAAGGCCTATTAAAGAAGAGTAAGAAGAAAGTGCAACTTGTCAATAAAGTTTTTTTTATAAAACACTGGGCAGGAGCTACAGTTACAAAGTGTATTTATTTACTGAGTTCATATAATTATGAAAGTTTTTCGAAACAAGAAAGTTTTTATGTTTGATTTAAAGCCTGCTAATGTATGTATGTTCCGGATATCATAAGGTAATTGATTCCAAAGTCTGGGTGCTATATAGCTGAAACTCCTGCGCCCGGGAGTCATATTCATAAAGACAAGTTCCAAAATCAAACCATATAAATATTGGATGTTAGTAAGAGTTTTGTTGTACTCTACAGCCTTCTTCAGGTGTCTGTCATAGTTGGTAACTTTCTGGGAATTTAGAACCGAACCCTTTATTCAATCCATGGGGGTAGATTGTTCTCATTCTGCTGTCCATGCCAGAGGATATCTCATATCAATTAATTCTTCCTAGTTAATTCCTCCTTGTGATGTTGCTTGTCTGCCTCTTCCACTCAACCAGTGTAGATGACATTTTTGCACTAGCCGACCCATGGATTAAAGTCATGACTGCCAGATTACTAGAGATGCTTAACCAGCACTTTTATCCACTAGGCTACTGTACAGGACTATAACAACCAAGATGAGGACAGTAGTCTGAGTAAATCGGTATATAATAATATTGTGCAACATATTTTTACTTTTTTGTTGTTCTTGGGTAATAAGTGTTATTTTCTGATTGATTATGTGTAAAAAGTAAAGAAAATGTCAATTATTCCCTTCAAACTTTACTTTTGCTTTTGCTTTTCATACCATCTAAATATCGGATATTAATAAGAGCACAGAGTTCATAAGAACACATATGCAGACATTTGAATACTGTAATTAAAATTTTGAACACAACTCTTTCTTCGATCCTAAGTCAATGTAGGCCGATAATGCTGGTCCTAGTTGACTCGCATTTCCTACATTTCAAAACTAACCGAGCAGTGGCATTTTGAACTTTTTGTAGTTAATTTGTGATTTATTCAAGCCAAAGAAAAGTGAATTACATTAGTCTAATCTATTGGTAATACTAATGTGAACCAGCTGCTCAATCCCATTGTTGGAAAGTAAGTTTCTAATACTACAGACATCTCTAATTCATTTATAAGAGTGGGAGACTACATTATTATCATATATGGATACATTGACCAAATTGTTAGGGTGCTGAATTAAAAAATCAGAACCATTTTACTCTATCACATAACATTTTTTCAATAAAAAGCATTTATTACTTTTTAATTATATGTTTTCATATATGGGTAATTTATTTCAATAACAATTTTTGAATTTAGTACTTTCTAATATTAAAATCCATGTTTAAAATAAGTTATTTTCTTAATAAACCTGAATATGGCTGAAACACAACATAGTGACGAGTCATATCAGAAGGATGTAGCATGTTTAGCTGTTTGACATGTCTGGACTGGGTGAGCTTCCCTCACCACTGATACTATTTATAATAATGATGCAAGCATTCAACTACCGTTGATACAATTTATTGGAGGGATGCAATATCACAGTGATATTAACTGAAAGAAGTGGTGTTTTATTGGAGATGTAATGAAATTTAATTGATATTTTTTCTATACAGATAAATTGAAATATTGCTGTACAATTAATGATCATATCTCGGCTTTTCAAGTGCCGAAAAAATGCGCCCATCATTGTAATTTGAAAAGACATGGATTAAAAACTACTCATCACACAAGAAAAAGAATTGTATCTTTATAAAAGGAAAGATTAAATTTTGTTTACATACTAATTTTATCGAAAAAACTTAATAAATGAGATCTTTCAGGTTTAAATTGGAAGGAAATTTCAGCATTTGGCCAATTTTCGCTGTGTAAACAGCAAGGTTTGGGATACTTAATAGTATGGCATCTATGGGGTTGTTTGAACAATCCTGATCATTTCTTGGCCCTGTCAGCTGGGGCCTAGAATACACCGACTGCATCCCCTGCAGAGGGTAAGACCCACCCCCAAACAGGGGGCACCGTTCTTTCACCAAAGTCTCAAGACTCTAGTTAACAAAAGCACCTTTCACCAAAGTCGTAAGACTCTAGTTAAAAAAAGAACCTTTCACCAAAGTTGCAAGACTCTTTTTTTGTTAAAAACGGAATTTTAAATTGATTTCAGCATTAAATGATCCATCAAGGATCAATATGCCGCTAAACAAATCAATCAATCAAAAAACCTGATCATTTCTGCTATATTAGTGAAGAATTTGCAGTTGAAAAAACGAGACAAAACATAAAAGATTTTATTAAAAAAACATTTTATGCCAATTTTGTAATAAAACATGTAGACCAGACAAAAACTGGCCCTCACAATGTCTGCTCTCTTGGTGTTGGGAACTCAGAAAATGATCCAAAGAAATCTCTTGCTTTTGGTATTCCAATGACCCTAAAATCATAGTAATGAATGCTATTTTTGTTCCTGCAAAATTCAAGGATACAACAAAAAGAATAAGAAAGAAATTTACTATAGTTTTGAGAAGGGTCATTAATATTCAAATGGTTCTTCAAACAGTAGAACTCTTTATTGTTTGTGTTGTAAACACGTTTCGGATGATCCATTCTACAACTTTCTTCAGGTGAAAAATCCATTTTTAAAGCGGGTAACCCTTATAACACAGGACCCGTGTGTTTCTGTGTCTTTGTCTTGTCGGGTTTAGGTCTGGTGAGAAGCAGAAGCCACATCGGGTTGAACTCCACTGTTGGAAGGAGAGAAAAATCAAAGAAGCAGCTCACATCAACATGTCAACTAAATGCATTAGTCAGACAAAGTTCCCTAAGCATAATTGCTTTGTAGTGCCCCCTCACAAGAAAACCAAAGAAATATATTTTACAAACTTTGCCAATAAATAATTCAATAAAATAAACCAAAGAAAAATATATTATTAAAAATAAATATAAAATAAAATAAATATATACAAATAAGAAAACAGAACTATACAATTAGTCACACCAAAACCAGAACAAAAGTCACAAAACTTTACAAACTCTGCAAAAACAGAGATATTCAAGTATACAGGCATTTTTCAGCAGTTGTTGGAGACTCAACAGAGCTTCTCTAACAAGCTGTCTCATCCTTAAACCTGTAATTTACTGAGCTGTTCAACAAACAGTTGAGGCCAGAAAGTAGAGCTTTAGCTGGTGTGAAAATAATGATAAAAGTCAATAAAAAAAATGTGCATAACGCTTTTCTTAACAATGTGCTATACAATAAAAGGAACACAACAAAGATGTAAACATTTCAGCACACAGTTATAATACAGAGACAACAGAATTGCTGCTGAGTCCTTTAACAGCCTCAGACAAACAGAATTGCTGCTGAGTCCTTTAACAGCCTCAGCCTTTAGTAACACTCAAGTCCCAGCAAACAAATTTGGCAATACTAATCCACTTTTCCTCTCCTAATGCTATATTAGGAGAGGAAAAGTGGATTATCAGTTTAACGGGCAGTTGCCAAAGACAGGAAATGTAAGTAAAAGTGCAACATCTTTGGCGTTAAGTTGTCATTCCTTTTGTTTTTTCTCATTTTCTGTTGTTACAGTTCTAGTTTCTGTAGGTGGAGCTCTTTTCTCTGTCTGTTCAGCCATCGTGGCTATCACTGCTCGTGCAAACTACCCAGTTCAAACCACTGTATCTGCTTCCAGAAACGTGTACCAGAGTAGATCACCGCACACTGGTTGTTTAGAACAGATAATGGAAAAGCTTTCATGCACTGGGTACAGACTTCAGAGGGACATGTCTGCATTTCCTGGCTGCAAAATTGTTAATTAGGTCATCGTACAACAGCTTCTGAGTGAGTTCTGCATTGATGCTGATGACAGCAAGATCACTTAAACATTCCTATGCCATTGATGAACCCAGGTATATTTTGACGAGTTTAAGTTTTGAAAAACTTTGCTCAGCCGAGACAACTGTAACTGGGAGAGTTAATGCAATCCTCAGAGCAATCCAGAGGTTTGGGTAGAAGTCTTGAAGTTGGTTCTCATGTAGGAATGTCAGCACCTCGAGGGCAGTTGTCTGTGGTGATAGTTGTGGCAGGTTCATGATTTCCTGTGCCATCTCAGATCCATCAACATCAGCTTTCCCCTTTGCAGTCAGCGTCTTCTGCACTTCAGTGCAATGTTTTTGCAAGTCCTCCTTGGACATTCCTTGGACTTTGCTGAACTTAAGCAGCACTCCAAATCTGTCTTTGACCTGTGTCTCGAACCTCTCTCGCAGTGACATCAAAGCAGTGTCTACAACACTTTTGAAAAATGATACCTCAAGCCTTTTGAGGGCATCAGTGAAGGGCTCGTCTGCAGCCTTATATGCAAATTGCCTTTTAGTGCTCCTGGGCCTTCTCTCCTTCAGTTCTGGTGCTATGTTCATGGTGTCACAGAGGTCTTTGGCAGTTGACACAGCCTCAGCAAACCTAGAGTGTCTGTATTTGGAGAGGGAGGTTTTGGCAGTCTCAACAACCCTGGCGGCAATGTCAATCTACATTGTACTTGACTGAAGCAGCTTGTTCACCTGATTTGTGATGGTAAGAATGTCACACCATACAACAGAGCCAATCAAGAATTTGAAGGAGGCCATTTCTTCTGCAAGGGCCTGAGCCTCTACTTTAGCAATTGGATCACTCACACTCACAGCTTGTCCAGCCTCAATGAGAGCTTCTCTGACTTATTTGACTTGGTTTCTGACAGCTGTAGCACTCTGTAGTCTGTTTTTCCACCTAACATCACTCTAAGATTTCAGTGCCAGGTTAACATGCTTGGTCAAGATGGCCCATCGCTATGTGGCTCCTGAAAAGAAAGAGCTTCTACAAATAGCCAAATGCAACCATGGATGGCTTAGCAGCATCAGCTATTACAAGATTCATTATATGTGCTCCACAAGAAACAAATGGTGCTCTTGAATTTAGCTTGAGCATTTGGGGCTGGACACCTTGCTTCTTGCCTTTCATATTTGCTCCATTGTCATAGGCCTGTCCTCTACAATTTTCAAAGGGAATGCAGAGTTTCTTCAACTTGTCAAGAATGACATTGGATAGGCTGAGGCCAGTTGTTTCTACCACATCTGCATACCCAAGGAAGTATTCTTGATGTCTGGTCTTGGCTCCAAACAGACAATGATTGACATCTGCTCTTTATGGCTTACATCTGGGGTACAGTCGAGAATGATGGAGTAATATTTTGCATTTTGCATATGAGGAACAATGGTCTGTACTGTTTTCGGGAAAATGAATCAGTTTATTTTGCTGTTTGCTGATATTCAGGTTGAAGGTCCAAACGCAACGTAAGGCAAGGCAAGGGAGATTGTCAGTTTCATAACATAAGTGATAATAGACTGGAGAGGACTTATATTGTGAAAATAGCAATATATAAATTTTATATATATTTAACAAGGAAAACAATTCTTAGTACATTACTTACCAACATGGGCATCTGCTGGGTCAGGCCTTCTCACTGAGGGCGAGGAGTTTAAGAGTTGGAACCTTACAGAGGCTGGCAATAGAAGTCATGTTTATTTCGCAGTAATAAGTAATACTACATTTTAATAAAATAAATGTTGACAATATCATATAACAGGGCTGCCACTAAAATATATTCCGAATATATCCAGTTGTCCTCCCGATCCTGCAAAAGTGGCAACGGATACCAATGGTTACCAATCAATTTTTACTACATGTAATTCAAGGTTGAAGATCAAAACGCAAGCCAAGGAAGGTTGTCGTCTTCATAACAGACCGAGGACAAAGCAGAGGGTACTGGGTATGTGATAAAATTCATTTTATTACTTCGAGAAGTTATGTATATCTTGTATTGCCTTGCTTATAGTTGTCTAATGGTGCCTATCATAATTATGATCATAAGTTTTTTTTTAAATTGTACGGCTGCCCTACGCGATGCCCTACGCGCAACGCATTTAGTGCATAGCATAACCTTTGCAAAACAATTGGGAGGTCTGCATTCACCCTCACCCCAATAATAATGATCTGATTTCCATCTATTTCTATATAATACTAAAAGTCTGATTCACCTAACTAATTATACAATGGTCTATTTTTGGTTGAATTATTATTATTATTTATGCTTGACAAAATGTCTTTTACGAAACATCTGGACATGATGGGAGACTACAGGAGATGTAAGAAAGGAAGGACGAAACAAACAGTAATTTGCTTTGTTGACTTTGCATATTTATTGGGCAGTTTATAAAAACTGCAAATAAATTGAATTCCTATATCACCTATTTTTCGCATTTGCCTTGTTATCTTTCAATATAACCAACCTTCCCATTTTCAGTTGTGACCTAAAGATCTGGCGGACTCTAACAAGAACCAACGTGTCTTTTCAAAATTAAAGTCATACTTTTCTGCAAGCATGGCCATTCTTTGAAACAGTGTACTGGAACATTTCTGTGATTTCAGCCATTAACAAATTCTGCTACAGAAGACCATACACAAAAAATCTCTGGGTTTCTGTGGAGAATTTTGTTTTTCTTTAGAAAGATTTTTTTTTAAGAATTTTAATACAATGTTTACTCACCTTAGTTGAGGTCATTTCTGAATTCAACAGGTTTTAAATTTAAATTTATGAAATGGCACGAATACAGATTATACTTAAGTAGTTGTTTTTAAGATATACTTATTTTTTTTAACAAAAAAAAAATTTACACATAAGTTATTATGTAGTTGGTTTTTTTTTAGATAAACATGACTTGGCCTATTCGGTATAACATATATATTCAGTAAATTTAAATTAAAAACCTTTTAATTTCAGAAATGACCTCAACTACTGTGAGTAAACATTGTATTAAAATTCTTTAAAAAAAATCTTTCTGAAGAAAAAAGAAGAGAGATCACAGGAGAAGAGAGATCACAGGAGAAGGGAGAAAGAGGGCAATGGTAGATGTAGCAAATAGTAATTCGCTTTGTTGTCTTCACATTTTTATCAGGCAGTTTATAAAAACTGCAAATAAATCGAAATCCTATATCACCTATTTTCGCATTGTCTCGCTATCTTTTGATATGACCAACCTTCCCATTTTCAGCTGCGACCCAAAAACCTGGCGGACTCAAACAAGAACCAATGACCACCGTCCTGTCAGGGGCAAGAGTTTCTGCAGGATCATGTTGATGTGCAACACATGGGTGCATTGTTACAGATTAAAATTCTTTAAAAAAAATCTTTCTAAAGAAAAAAGAATTCTCCACAGAAACCAGTTTCTAAAGCAGGAAACTTTTTACGCATATGGTCTTCTGTAACAGAAATTGCCAATGGTTAAAATCATCAAAACTGCTCCGGTACCCTGTTTCAAACGATGGCCGCAATCATTGCTGCACTGTCAATCGTAGCAAAAATCTCACACAAGGTTATTTTTGGGGTCTGGAAATGCTCAGCAATTTTTCCCATATAAATTAATGGTAATTGCTTCTTTGCTT
>VCCN01001195.1:2223006-2239891 GCA_006491835.1 Architeuthis dux
CAGAGGAAGACAAAAAATGCATCGATTGGTATGTAGTGATAAAACTAAGAAGGATAGGAATATTACATCAACCAATTTTTGTAGCTAAAAATAACTGCATCAAAATAAAAACGTTAATGATCAAATACTACCAATTTTCACAACAATCTGTCTACAAGTAAAGACACATTTGAATAAACAAACAATTTTTAGCCATTTTCTGCTCAATCATTACAGGACTGGGCTTCAACAGAATGTTAAAAGTTAAGTTGATATTCAGTAATATTGATGGAGATGTTAACCAAAATATTTCTTTTATTATCTTTATAAATAATCCTGTTAAATAAGTCTGTATCATTTTACTTAACTATTTTGAGAATTCAAATTCCATTTACAAAATAAGTTAAAATGCAATTTACTGAAAATGAAATATAGACCGAAAGAAATGTCAACTTACCCTTTTAGTCCTCGGCATTTTGAATGAGGTTTAATTCTGCAAAAAAGAAAGAAAATCCCTTTTAAAATTAAAATCAAACATTTGTTGGTTTATTTCTGTAGATTTAATGTTGAGCATAAGGCCACAACCACACCATGTGATACTGCTGCGGTTCTAGTAGCAAGTAGGTTTTACGGAGTGGAGTCCGTCAGTTCCTCACCTCCAAACATTCACACCATATTATGACTTTCCATAGATCTCTCAGCTGAGAGCCCTTTTTGGACACTTTTAGGAAAAATAGGCTCCACAAGATTCTGCCTAAAACTACCAAGATAAAATCTGACATCAATCATTGAGCTGTCAACACCAGGATTTTCTAACCAATCAGAATAGCCTTTCGCGATATAAACAAATGATTTTGCACCATCTCCAGAAAAGCAATCTCCCTGGCGCTCAGAGATATTGCTGATTCTCACACACACACACACACACAGAGGCAAGTACTTAAAACACACATACATCTCATATACCTTCTCTCACAATACAAACATTCCAGTTCTACTTAGAACTATTTTCTAAACTTTAAGTAGAAACCTTCACAAACCCTTACTTTCTTCCTTTTGTATATTTTATGTATAATAAATATACATTATTATATATTTATACATCTTGCATTTCGTACTTTCATTCATGCCATTTCTTGTATTTTTATCTATTTGTCTGTATGTCAATTTCAACATTCTTTCTTCACCCATTTCCTTATTGTCTACGTTTTCCCATTCCTTCACCACTGTCCAGTCACACATGTATCTCACTGACTATCGTTCCACTTCTAGTGACATGCTAAGGGTTAACTTATATACACACTAGCACAAGTGAGCAACACACATTTCGCCCCATAGGCACATCTACTACTTACATACCTTTACCGACAAATGGGCATATTGCTATCCTGATCTAACTTTATTGTAGCTAGGAAACATTAAACACCATTTATCTTTTGGCGTCAGATATTAATAATCATACATATTTTGAGCTACAAGTTGCTAGACCCACGCCAAACCCCTTTCACCCAGGCTTCGGATTATCTTTTTGTCACAGTAACAGTCTCTTAGATTGTTTGCTTCATTGGGTTAACGGGTCCCAACTGCCCTGCTATTTGCCCACAGCTGAGAGGAAAAGTGGTTTTGCGTGAACATAAGCAGCTTTGGCTGAAACTCGAACTTAGTTTGACAATTCCGTATTGATAACCATTACACCGCTCCACAATCAAATTGGTACTGAAGAATAAATCTCCAGATCAGATTAGATTATTGTTACTCATTCCTAATTCCTACAGAGACGGGTTATACCAGGGGTCCCCAAACTTTTCAGACCATCGACCCCTTCATGGAACCCCTAGGCATGTATAAAAATAAATAAATAATAATAATCATAAACAACAGGCAGTTTCTATATGCATTACTGACAGACACGGCACACCAAGGCCTGCTTTCCATATACATCAGCAAGGAAAACTGCACAGCAAGCCCTTCTTAAAAGAATGAAACAAAAATATAAGTAGTCTTAATAAATCAATCTTTGTTATTAAAATAAGGTGTTAGAATTAATTACTTTATCCAATAATAATAATAACAAAGATTGATTTATTAAGACTAATTCTCATACGTGAAAACAAAAATATGGCACTGAGAGTTGGACGTAAAGAGTGAGTTTAAATGTGAGAATCAGCTTCCGCTAATCCATGAGTCTTCCTGGCCGATTGGTAAAAGCAGCTAGACTCCCTCTGGCAAGGAGGGTGTGAGTTTGATTTTTATATAAAATACAGCTGAATTTAAGATGACGGTAAAAACTAGTAAAATTTGATAAAAATAAAAAATAAAAATATATGAAGATTTGAAACGAAACCATTGCCAAAACAAAAATTACCTCTGATAACTATTATCATTGTTTCAGCAAATAGAATATAAGATAAATGAACAATAAAAACTAATTTAACTATAATTGAAGAATTCTCTGCGTGCATGTATGCACCGAGATAACTTTACAACTGGCCATTGTACAAAGTTGATATTAGCCAGCACAGCAGGCATTACAGTGTTGAATTTGAAGATATTTGTATCAGCAGTCCTCAAGAAATCTAATGCACTGCGATTACTCAACAACTGACCATTGTACCTAGCTGCCATTCACCAGATATATTAGTCAGCACACAAGGCATCGCAGTGTTGAATTTGAAGTTGTTTGGATCAGTGGTTCAATGAAAATGACTAAAAAACTCCAGATCTTTTACCTAACATATTTAAATTGGCAACACCAAAGAGAAATAACTGAAATACTTCGAAGCCGTAGTTTTGTACAACAGACGGAAATTTATTTTACATGACTATTGAGGCAGGCTGCTCCACACACCATAAAGTCTTGCCCTCTTGGAACGGGCACTGCCATAGTTATATATAAATGTGTATCAGCAAGTTGTATTTATGGACTTTTAATTCTTTCAGCCCCCTCCCCCATGACTCCCAGGATACTCCTATAGACCCCAAGGACTCAATATCGACTACCATGGGTTACAAAAACTATGATTTAGAATGGAGTTCGGATGCAAGTATTGTGGTCTTTGAAATATCTGTTATATTGTGCTTTTACTGTGGCTACAAGAAAAATCCATAATACACCCACAAGGGATTAGAAAAGATTTGTAATTATTTAGAGAAACATTCGTGCTACTTCACCCGCCTTATTATATTTAATAGTAGCAGTATTTTTGTCACACTGATAGCTGTAAGACATTCTTCGATTTCATGAGGAATTTGCAAATTATTTCTAGAAGGAAATTTTTGAAGACATCCGAATCTTTGAGAATATATATCTAAAAATCAGTTTTCTGACATCATTTATCCTTATGACAGAGAATAAGATTTTAAAAAGTAATAATTTAAAAGGAGGCGGAAAAAATAACTCAAACCAGTTCAATTCAGTCACATTGTGAACTAGTAAAAGTCTCTTGGCTGATGATTGCTACTGCTACTACAAGTGTGACAGACATAGTAGGAAGGGAGAGGGGAGAAAAGAAAGGTAGCTTAATAAGAGGGTAGAAAGGAAGATGGGTTGGTGGCTGCTACTGACACTATATACATGTGACAGAGACAGCTCTTATTATATATAATGATTTTTTTAATTAAGAAAATTTGTAGTTTTCCAAATTAGTTCCACTTGGTGGGTGTTAGTCAGTGTTCTCACTAGCCGTTTAATGGCTAATTCCCAACAGAAACGTAATTCCAATTTCCCAATTAAGCTGAACTCGGTTTTGAATCACGTTGGCCGTTTTTTTTGCCGAGTTTGTGACCATTTTTGGCTTTTTAAAAAATGCTGACATCAGAAAAATTGCCAATCCTATAAAAAAATGGTGGTGGTGGTGGGGGGAATCAAATTCCTGGCTAACACCCGACTCGTATGTTGCCAGGTATATTTTTTTTCAAGACATGGAATCGTTCCATATAACCTATCATCCTCACATACAGCAATGTAATGCCTAACTTAAAAAGACGGTATGTAATGTTTATATTCTATGTAATGTGAATAAAAGGCAAGCAACTCATCTGATCGTAGCGTACCAGAGCCTCAATCTGATAACGGAAGTGACCAGACAAAGTCATTTTCGGTAACTACGGTCAGTCTCTTGACCAGCAGCCATTTACTTGAACACACGTGTTTTTGTTTCTCTTTTCTTACACAGCTAAATATGGTCAAAAAGCAAACGCGTTTTTAACCAACACAGCTAGACACAAACTAACAACAACCAACCAAAAAGCACAAAGACATAACACTGTACTTAAAGGTGATATTGCCAACTCTATTATGAAGCAAAAACAATAAGTAACCTCAATTAGAAACACTGCTTACGAGCCTGCTCTCACTAATTAGCTAACATACCAACTTATTAATTACAGTCCAATCAAAAATAAGTTTAGAAATGGCCCATCGTTGTTAATCGCTGCTACCAAAGGTTTAGGTTATTCATGTGTTCACACATTTATATGTATCTAGACTTCGCCCAGCCCTAACCATTCATAGTAGAAACTTGAAATTCTGCACGTGCACGCACTCCCCTCAATGGGAAAATAATATAAAATAAAAATAGTTGAGGATTTTACTTAAATATATGATGAACATTGATCAGTAATTTATGTGAATGTCGTTTGAAATTTTCAAAAAAGTTCAAAAAGCAGTAGATATTTATTTGAGGTAAAAAAAAGAAAAAAAAAAAAAACCCACCTAATTCCTAATTTGCATTACAAAACTTGGCTGGTAATTTTCTACAAGCTTA
The DNA here is from genome assembly GCA_006491835.1 of Architeuthis dux. Taxonomy (NCBI): domain Eukaryota; kingdom Metazoa; phylum Mollusca; class Cephalopoda; order Oegopsida; family Architeuthidae; genus Architeuthis; species Architeuthis dux. Next base: position 2,227,752 of record VCCN01001195.1, read on the forward strand.
GAACAAATTGAAAGAAAATTCTTTTCAATAAATTTATTTAATTCAATATTAAAATGATAATATATTTCTCAATAAACTCAATAAAAATATTATTGTATTACTTAGTATAAATTAAAACATTAAAAATAAGATTACTTATCTCTAATACTATGCGCGTCTCTGCATGCAGTGAGCATCATGGCCAAACTAAAAGTCCCAGGGGTCTGATTTTTTGCATGGTAATTGACCCCGGGATCAAACATAGGCTAATGTGTTTTTTTGAAAATCCCAACAAGATCCGAGTTTTTACAACGCAAGTATTTTGCTAAACTGAACACATATTTTATATCCAGTAGCAATGACAGAGTTATGAACGTGTTCTACATATTTGTCATTGTGAAGAAAGGTTGTGTGTGTGTGTGTGTGTGAGAGTGAGAGTGAGAGAGAGAGACAGAGACAGAGAGAGAGACACGCACGCAGAATGGATTTGCCCCTTTATTATCTTATACAAAGTTTTTTTTAAAAATTATCTTTTTTTACTATTACTGCCTGGGGAAAAATAACTTCAAATATAAAAATACAGGAAAACAAATGAGACTTTAGAGATTTCATTAAAAAAGAAAGAAAAAAAAAAAAAGAAATTCCGATTTTGACCCCTAAAACGCGAGAAAGCCCCCACATCAACCCCGAGGGGGAAAAAAACCCATAAGATTTTGAACCCTAAAATGGAAAAACAAAAGCGCCAACCCCTAAGAGAGAAAATTTTCCTCGCTGACTGTTAGCGAGATTACCCCTTTTCTCATAAATATATATGAGAGAGAGAGTGTATCTGTACGAGAGAGAAAAAAATGTTCCAATGCGCGGTAGAAAAAAAAAGGGGTAATTTCTCTTATAGGGGGGGTTAGAATCGGGTTGGCGCTTTTGTTTTTCCATTTTAGAGGTCAAATCGGGTGGGGGGATTTTTTTTCTCGGTTTTCCCCTTCTAGGAGTCAAAATCGATGGGGAATTTCTGTTTCTCCCCCATTTTATGAAACCTCTTTATATTTTTCCCCACGGGTAACCCTGCTGGTTTTACTACTATAGATTAAATGTAATATTTTCCTCAGTTTTTTTCTTCCTACCCAGAAACTAGAGTTATGACTTCTCTTTCATATCGCACGTGACATTCGTGACCTTTTTCCGGTCACCGAAAACTTATAAGTACCTACCAAACTCAATAATGTCACTGCGACACCGGACACCTCACCAACCGAATATGAATTATCAAATTCAAATGCCTACAAGATGACCTTTTTAAAACTTCATTATAAAGTTCAATTTACAAACTAAATTAGAATTAATCATTTTTATCCACCTACGCCAATGAAATTATTCGTGTATAAATTTAAACGCTCCGTAACAACGCATAAAAACTAACGATTTAAATGACTAGTTCGAAAGCGTTCTCATAAAGAAAAAGGAGTATTTTACATATCAAAATAACATGTAAATATTTCTCTTCTCTAAGACTATGTTAAATAAAAGATATATCATTTAAACAAGATGTTTTTTGTTTTCCTTTTTAAAAAAGCGGCAATTAAGTTTGCAAAAATCGAAGTGTGTCTAACAAAAGTGTTTAGTTACTTTTTCGTCCTTATTTCCGGGTCATCGCTTCAAGGAAAGCTTTAAAACCTGCTAAGACCAAATTATTGAAATTAAAATATAGTCAGGTGTTCTGTCAAAAAAGGTATTTAGCTACATTTATTTCCGACACTACAGTGTTACTGTTGCCAACTCTTATTAAATTTTTATATCCAAAATAATACTCTGAAAAATCATTTAAAAATAAACTACTCTGTACAATTCCAGTTGGTTCTTTCCCTGAAGTCGGGAGTTGGCAATATTTTAGATGATTAGTAAAGTTCAGGGCCAGAACGCTGCCATTTACGTAAAAATATCCTGATCTATATCCAATATCTAAAACCAATTTCTTACATCTAAACGCAACAAAACATATTTAAATTTAGATATAAAAGATTCAAATTGGCAACACTGATTTCCGGGTATACAAGACAAGCACATTTGCTGCAAAGTCAAATCTTATTTATATTAACTTAAAACAAAAAACACATTCACAAGGAATTTGGAAAAGACATTCTGAGACCGAATCAAAATGTAGACTAATCATTTCATTTTTAAGAAGGGGTATTAAACTCCGAATAAATTCAATACCCCGATCATAACATTTCTTTCTGAATTTTAGGGTACGGCGAAAAAGGAATTTCGGGGTGATTATTCAAGCTTCTTAAAAATCTTCGGGGGGGGGGGCACTGAGATGGAACACGCATTTCTTTTTATTGTTAATATTCTGAACATTGAACAATCTTATTGCAAAAAAACAACAAGCCTAAAATTGTGGGAGAGAAACAATTACATCGAGAGGTATGATAACTCATGGATCAACTATAAAATTACATACGGAAAAAAAAAAAGAAGAAAAAAACGACATACGACCTCCAGTGTTATTAAAAGCTGCCAGGACATTTACACGGGCATAACAATATAATGTACATACACGGTATATTTAGTTGCGTAACAGTTATATTCAAAAAGACAGTCAACCACAGTGAAAGTGAATTCCAATCAGGACCACTAAGTTTTGTGCTGTCACTAAAATGTATTGCTAACAAAAATGAATAACGGAAAATCGTTAAAGTACACAAATAATAAAACAGTGTAGTTATTATTTCATTATATGGGGGGTGCATTGCGTACCCTCGGGTACTATTAGAGATGGGGGTGAGGAAAGGGAATCTTCATTATTTCCCTCATCATCAGTCAGTGGCTGCTTGAGTTGCAGTTTCACCCGCTTCTCTCTTGTTCAGTGACTCACAGGGGACAGTAGCAGCAGCTTTCTCTTTTATTTAAAATAAAAAGGATCCCCAACCTTATTTAATAACTGAAATTACAGACTGTTAAAAAAAAAAAAAAGAAAGATCAACCCTATGATGGCTTTTTTGACCATATAGCACTACCGCCAGCCAAAACTGTCACCGTAGGTTTCTTCAGTTTTTAAACTGGTCCGGCTAGCCTTTTTAGGCCGATAGCTCTCGTGTGTTTTTGGCTACGTTATAGAATGGCAGTGCTATAGTGTTAAATAGAAACAGCAAAAAAAAAAACAAAACCTTTGAAACAATGATAGTATTTTCAGGAAAGTATATGATTTTTAAAAAAACAAATAGAATTAAATATCTTTTAAAAGTAATAACCAAGAATCAGGTCCTGATTATAAGAATAAAACCTAAATTAATTTTTATTTTAATTAAACGAAGGGAGAAATTAAATAAGGTACTTCATGGCAACACGAAAACAATGACTTTAGAGTTAGTTTAAAAAACTAAAGACAAGGCGGCATAATTATTTTTCTCATATTTAAAAAAATCAAAACATCAGGCTATAAATTCTACCTGCAGATTAAATATAAAGTCAGATCTGCTATAGAGGTTTCAAATGAAAGGGGGAAAAATTACAGGTGAGGTGATGTTTTTATAATACAGTATTTACAAAATACACTAAAGAAAGCGATCCCCCATTTTATGACCACGTAAAGTCATAACGGACGTAAACGACAACAGTAACACGAATCGGCTTCTTATTTTTTTTCAAGCGCAATTATTAACCAATTTTCAAGCTAATTTGAATCGCAACAAAGCTACACCAAACACTGCTCTACGGTGTGGGACATTAAACATTTACATATCCACGTCAGAATATAAGTAGTTAGACAGGAAAGACAAATAGTAAAATATACTCGTACTTACGATCGGACGATATGGCTTGATTGATGTGAGAGCTATCCAGGCAGACCCTTGGCGGGCTTAATGCTGATTGGTTAATACCAAAAGGTTCGGCTCTTCGCGGCTTCTGGTTGGCTGCAGAGATGACGCCCCTCACAGGCAGGCTTTGACGGTTATCACGGTCAATATTTCCCTTTTTCAACTTTTAGTTTAATTGTCAGCTAGAAAATTGAGACAGATCAACCAATCTTTCTTTTTTTTTTTAAAAAGAAAAGATTGTTAAAAGAAATATTTATTACTGGTGAAATGAAGTGGGCGATGACTTTTTTTTTTAAGAACGCAATTTCAAATTTTATCTGCTCGCGACAATGTACATTAACAGCATTTCTTTCAATAGTCCATAAAAAATTATAAAAAGAAATTTTAAACCAGTGAACACAAATAAAAGAGTTGATTAAGAGAGGAACGTAGTTTCTTCAAAGAAATAGTAGTTTAAAGTTTATCTGTTGCAGAAAAATGCAATATTTAAAACATAAGAAAAATGCAAAATCTAACAAATATTTATTAATTTAAAGATAAGATTATTACTAAAGATTTTTTAGATATAATTTTTTTTGTTCAAATAAAGAAAATCTAAAATAAAAATGTCACTCGTAGAAATTAGACATTTTTAAGATTGGAGTGTACAATAAAACATTTGTGAAAGAAAATAAAGTAGTATTTAAATCTAAAAAAATTTAAAAAAAACAACATTAAAATAGAGTAACTTAGTCTAAGCATTAAAGTACCTACCCAAGTATTATCCCGCTTAATCTCGTCGTACAGAGGCCGCAACGGAGTAGGTATTTATCCGTTTCCCCACGAGGGCAGAATGTGACCAATGTCGCGTTTTAAGTGACCCACGTGTACGTGCAGGTAGGGACGAAAATTGTCCAGTTCTCGCGGCACTTCCTTTTGGGGCGCCTGAGGCTTCACGGATGATTGACCCTGTCTGAGTCTAGCGTATCACTTTGTTCAATATGGGGGCGTTCAGCCAGTGGCGTTAGCTAGGGTTCTCAGCACCTAGGGGTATAGGCCAGAGGAAAATTTGCGCCCGGGGGCGACTGACCCCCTCTTGCTACGCCCTCCGGGTGCAGAGGATACGGCCCGCTGGATCTAAACATGCATTTTGGGGGACACAGATAAGTGGTTGTGGTTGGTAAATCATTAATAGCCAGAGCCGGCGCTACCATTAGGCCAACCTAGGCAGCCGCCTAGGGCGTAGACCTTAAGCTGCAGTACTGTCATTGACCTTTCTGGAGAAAATTTAAAAAGAAAATCAAGCAACTGAGGGCACAAATTTTAAGTCTCCCCTAGGGCGCATGAAACTCCCGTGACGGCCCTGTTGGTAGAGCAAACTATAATCCAGAACATAGAGAGTGGATACTGACGTTCATTGCTCAAAATGCCCTGATAAGAAAATGCTGACTTCATCTATGTGCAGTAAAACGAGATGACACAGCCATAAACTACAAATTCAGACCCCCCCCCCCATCTCGGCAAGAGTGGCAAACGCATGGAACAGCCTAAGTGAAAAGACGGTCACAACCGAGAATAGCAATATTTAAAAAACTAATCTTTATTCTGATATCGGACATACCAAATTTAACTACCGTTTTTCTTATTAGTTTAATCCTAGCCAAACTACACTGAAGTTGGCTTAACGACGCAATTAGCTGCTGTCAAAAAAGCCTATTTCAAGTATAAGTAAAGTATACCGTTACTACTAATTCGATCCTCACTGGTTGCTCCAAACTTGTTGGCGTTGTGGCAGACTAAGCTCAGCTCTGCGGTACGAAGAGTTTTGAGTAAATAATTAAAATATTGTATTTTTTGTTCACGTTGAAATGGTCGATCGTTTTCCCAAAAGTTTTTTTGGTTTCATTTGTATTAGTACAAATTACGTAGAAATGATGTTAGAGTTTTTACTGACAGATTAATATAGACGTTTGTTCTTGTTGTTCTAGAACAATGGTTCCCAACCGTTTCGAGTCATTCCCCACTTATGTCAATAAGATTACTAGTATCCCCCACTTCCATTTATTAAATTGCAACAAAGAATAATTTCAAATAACTTTATTTTACATATAATTAGTCAGCTTCATACTGTTATGACATGTGTTTCTGGACTGACACAATGTAAGTGAACCCAGTCACCTCAGGAAATAAGTATATTGTCTAAATATTGTCAGTGTCTAAAACAGGATGGGACCGGTGATTGACACCACGTAGGCATTAGAGAAACCTATAAAGTGGAGCCAAAAGACAGAAGACTGCCATCCCTGTAGCGGACAGAAATCTCGACACTAAAAGAAGAGACAGACATCAGCGGAGGCACAAGACCGCTGTCCCTGTTGGGGACAGTCTGGTAGTTCTCCTTATCATCTCTCTCCCACTCTTCACTCTCCGGCCGACAAAGATGTATGTTGTGTAAAAAAAAATATGTCCAGATATTTTTACAAGCAAGTCTTCGAGTTTCCTTTATAATGAAGTCCAGGACACACCAGTATGCTACAATACTAAGAATTAGTTTAATTTTATAATTGTGCAGCTGCTGTGTATTTGTTACTCAAAGAAAGCAAGCGAAAACAATTAGAACACATCATTTGAAATTCCAATTTATTACAAAATAAAAGAATTCTGCTATCATAACTGATATACACATGAATGCGATCCCTATCTTGTTTTTTTTTGTTTTTGCTACTAGTTCTTCGATTTGTGGGTCTATTAGTGAGGGAGCACATCTTAAATCATTCTCAACTTATTTCGAGGCTTCGACTTGATAGATAGAAGTGCAGTAAACCCTATCTCTATTTTGATCAAATAGCCTTATCCCACCCCCGGGGAATCACTGTCCTAACTAAACAGTAATGTCCAAACTTGTTCAGGCTACTTTTAGAGCATATATTTCATCAGCGACCTGTAAAGTTGGTCAAAAATGATACACTGAAATTTAAAATTTGAAGAAAAAAATTGAGCATTTATTTTATAACCAAACATGATATAACTGTACAAAAGTATCTAAAGGTAACTGATTAATTAATATGGGCCTCAGGGCCTGATGTGATGAGACTATTTTTTGCTCATCCATATTCTTTTACCCTTACCCCAAGGGGGCGGTAGCACACACTTTGAGAAACACTATTCTAGAATATAAGTTTGAACGAGTGAGAATTATTTTTTTTAAATAGATAATTTTAATTTCTTAGATAAAAAAAATCTTAAGAAACGAACATGGGCGGATCCAGGGGGTCTTCTGGAAAACCCTCAGAATTTTTCCGAGAATTTTTATTTATACTGTTGTCTGAGCGTCTACAAAGTTTTAAATCTTTTCGTCTCAACACATGACAACCTTCAAGACCCTTATAATGTTTACGAACATTTTTATTTATTTTAATTTCAGTAGCGGATATGTCCTGAAACGCAATTTTAGCCAATCTTGGATACACAATTTAAAAAATGTTCTGGGGGAGCCGACACCCTAAAAGCCCACCCCCAGAAATTCTGGAAGACGATCAGCTCAACAGGCTGGATCCGCCCCGAAATATGACAGACAGTCAAATAAAAAATAAATAAATCACAGGATTTATTCGCCTCCCCACGAGGACAAAATTGACACAAATCTGATTTAATGTCGGGCTCCAAAAATGCCCGAAATTTAACACGTTTTGCCTGAATTGGTTGGAGGGCACTTGACCCCCTGGCTCATACGTCTATGGTGGGTAGTGGCAAACATTTCCCAGTCCTCCGCGGCCTATGCCGTCAAGGCGACCCACGACGCTCTCAATGGGGAGTTTGAATCTCCAGGGATTAAGCAGATTTGCTTCAATTTTAGGCCCCGTCCAGCCCGAAAACAAAACGAAGGACCGGGAAAGAGATCCGATTTTTTGCAGTTTTTGGTTAGTTTCTTCCTGTAGGTTCCTTGTGGGCATGGGGCCGTTTTGAGGTTTCAGAACCAGGTAGGTTTTTACGGGGGCGAAGTTGCTAGCCCGGGCCCCACGTCCAAGACGAACTGCCTCACATTGCTAAAGGGCTCCAGCTGCCCTGCTAGTCACCCATAGTTAGTGGGGGAAAGTGGATTCATGCCTTTCCCAAGGGCATTAGCGCGAAATGAACGCAAGCTGCCTCGGCCGAAACTTGAACTCGGTATCGCCGATTCCGTTTTCCGTGCCGGTAACCGTTATACCACTCTGCACTTCCAACAGGGTGCATTTTTTGGTTACTTCTATTTGACACCACACGTTTGTTACAAAATTGGGGTCATGTTACTTTAAGCATCGTAAAATGAATTTAATGGTAATCCTTGTTTGTACGGATGTAAAAAGTGGTAGTTGAACACTGCATACAGAGCCCACGGTGCGGTTTTTAAAGTGGTGGGGCATGAAGTTAGTGGTTGCTGGGAGCCATGGTTGGCACCTCAGGGGGGAAATTTAAATTAAATTTGACTCCTCTAGATTGCCGGAAAATGCATTTAATGAACATTATTTAGTTATTCAAATAGTTCTTCTGACGATTGAATTCCTTCTTTTTGTTTGTATTATTAACACGACGTTTCGGCCGATCTATTATTCGGCCTTCTTTAGGTGTAATATCACAATGTGATGGGGTAAACAGAAGTTTTTTTTTAATTTCAAAGGAGGTAACCCTTATAACATAGGATTCGGGTGTTTCTTTGCCCTTGTCTTGTCGGGTTTGGGCCTGTTGCGCAGCGGAAGCCACATCGGGTTGAATCCTACGTTATAAAGGTTACCACCTTTGAAATTAAAAACTTCTGTTTACTCCATCACATTCGGATATTACACCTGAAAAAGGTCGAAAATGGATCGGCTGAAACGCCGTGTTCTAATAGGACACCGGGGAATAGCAAATGCAGATTATCCAGAGCTAGAGACGAGATAATCAATCACATAATAAACGAATACAGCAGTTAGCCCAGAAAGTGTATAGAAATGGGTGATCCACTGGGAACTGTGCAAACGACTACAATTTAACCATACAAACTAGTGAAAACAGATAGAATAGTGACGACTTGGGTTTGATCATGTAAAAAATGGCATGAGTGCAAACCAGAAGCTGTTCTAGAAAATAAAAAAAAGTATAATACTCTGGTATTTTGAGATCCTGACTGACCATTCTATCCAAGCAAGAAAACCGTGATGTTTTGAACTTATTGATGTGCCTACGTACATTGATTCCACATTAGTTGCAAGTTGTCGATTCCTTTCCCAAAGAATTATTCCAAGAACTGATAAATTAATTGAAGTCTTCATCGATTTCTTCCTGATTGAAGAACTTCTTGCTTGTTGAAAGTTGTCTGGAATGGTAATATATTGGATAGAGCATGGCCTTCTCACACCGAAGGCGAGGGCTTTGAAAGTTGGAACCTTATAATCAATAGACGATAATGGTGCAGTACAATTGTTTTATGTAACCCCAACTTAATGTTCCCATATAAAAAGGCTGTATTATTATTCGCTGGTGCACACTCCGTACAATGGGTCGTCCTTGCTTATACTACAAATGGCGGGTGGAATGGCTATCGTGTAACGGGATTGCCACTACGATATATTCCGAACCCCCCCCCCTGGAAAAGTGGCAGCAGACGCCTATGGAAGACGGCAATAAAGTCTTCATTTTTTTAATTGAACTTTTTTTTTTCAATATAAAATCAGAAACATGATACACTTTCTATTCACTAAACTGGGTGCTGTTTGAAATTTGATCGCCCCCATTTCAAGCTGGTTTACTTATCTCTGGATTATTTGGCCATTTTGAGGGAACTATGATGTATCAAATTAAATATTATCTGGTTTTCTATTTACTCGAATCATTTTTACAAAACAATTTAAAGTTGAATTTGCTTGAGAAATCAAATATACATTTGCTGAACAAAAAAGTAACCAGTGATGGAAATGGGTTTTGGGAACTAAGTATACGGCAAGGCTTGGTTTTAGGAACTAGGTATACGGTAATGTCTCCATTAGTAGACAATAGACATTGAATATACAAGAAAAGTATGTATATGCTGTACCCAGGCCCGTCGCCAGGGTGGGCTGGCCTCTCTTAGAAATCACTTTCCCCCGCCCCCGGTGAATGTGATGTGCTAATTTTTACAACATAACCCATTGTTACGACACATCTCCAGCGCTTGAAACTGCTTCACCTTCTTTCATCATACACTCGACTATTTTTTTTTTTTTGACAGAGCAAAAAAGCGCTAAATTAGCGCAGTCGTGCTTAAACATTTTGGCCATTTTTTTTACCAGTTTTAGTGTCTTTTTTTATGTGTTTTGGCCATTTAAACATTTTTTTTGCCACACTGAGCACTTCTACTCACCCCCCTCTCACTATACCCTGCTGACGGGCCTGACTCCCTCGTACAACCTCCATTTCAATCAGTGAAAGTAACAATTCTCTCAAGAAAAGCTGGGTTTTTTTTCCCTGTTCATTTTACGTGTAGCAAACGATATTTGTAGACGCCGTGTACTTCCGTCAATAGACGTCTATAGTCGCTAACATTTCCCATCGGTAACGGGAAAACAGAAGGCAGAACTTGATGACACTGCATTTCAGCCAAATTGCATTTTTAACATTTTAAGCAATGCAGTGGGGAGGTGTTCGGGTAGTCCAGGGGCGGGGGGATAAGACTATTAGGAAAAAAGCCAGTCTAGAGATAGGGTTTTCTGCACTTCTATCTATCAAATCGAAGGCACGAAATAAGCTCTAAGTTGAGAATGATTTAAAAAGTGCTCTCACACTAATAAACCCACAAATCGAAGAACTAGTAGCAAAAAAAAAACAAGAACAGAGATCACATTCATGTGTATATCAGTTACAATAGCAGAATTCTTTTTATTTTGTAATAAATTAGAATTTCAAATGATGTGTTCCTAATTATTTTCGTTGCTTTTTTGAGTAACAAATACATAGCAACAACTGTACAATTATAATATTAAACTAATTCTTAGTATGAAGCCGTTTAATTATACATAAAATAAAGTTATTATTTGAAATTATTCTTTGTTGCAACTTAATAAATAGAAGGGGGGATACTAGTAATCTTATTAACAAAAGTAGGGAATGACTAGAAAAGATTGGGAACTACTGTTTTAAGCAATGCCCCTCCAATGTTACTGTTCGTTAGCGTATAGGGGGACAATTTGGTTGTGGAACAGGGAGGGCTATGTACCCATTAATTGCTACTGTACAATTACTGCTCCAGGCAATATCCAGTCTTCTCGTTGATGCTCTCACACCATCATCTGTTTAAAAAATAAGCTGCTTGCTTATTTGAGTTTTCAGTATCAGGTGAGGGTTGGCTAGTCGGTTGCTAATTATCAGATTACCACCCCCTGCCTCTCTGGTTGCACAAATGTAAAATGTTCAAATGTTATACTTTCTCCCTTTATTTATTTCTTTTTTTTCTCCAGTTTTTCAGTTTGAGAGGTTATGTTCGTACAGTATTCTGATCTAGTTTTTCATTTTTTCAATTAATTAGAAAATATTTGTCCGAGTTTTCTTCAAAGTCACATTGTGGGGGAAGAGTGGTTACGAAAGAGTAAGGCAACGTGTGTCAATGAAGAATATATTAGAAAAGAAGAAGAAGAAAGAAACTCTTAAGAAGAATTAGATATAGATATATGGTTGATTTTAGATTTAGGATTTAATGAAATTTGATTTGATGCTAGATTTAAGTCCAAACCGTGATAGGCTAAGTAGATCAATCTTAAGTTTTTTTATACAATTATTCCAATCAGTAGTGTATTTTTTGGTGAGTGAATTTAATCTATATCTAGTTGTTATGCAAGATGGAACATAGAAGCATCCCAACTTGGAGCCTTTTGTACTTAATGAATGAATTTCTTTTGTTCGCCTAAAATACTCTTGAAAACAAGGTGTGAATTCCTTATTTAATGAGTCATGTACAAGTAAACAATTTTGCAGTACCGTTTGATTTTCAAGTTTGAGGATGTTGAGATTAGCATATATAAGGTTACAATCAGCATGAATGTCAGAAAAAGATATAGTACGAATATTTTGCAATTTAAAAACAATTTCGTTATAGATATTTAAGATTTGTCCCCATATCTGGCAACCATAGGTAAGAGGAAATTTTAAGAAAAATAATATCTGGCAAAGCTTAGTGAACTATAAAGCACTTGGAGAGCGCATACCTCTGTCAACGAGGCTACGGCGTAGGGAAGGTAAAGGTGCATGGATCCGCCCCCAAATTGTATCACTTATTCCGTCGCCCATTCATTGCACATCCATCCACAAAATTTAACTTTTGGAGATATTGTGTGGACATGGGCGTCCACTGCCACTTTTCTGGGGGGAGATGAAAGG
>VCCN01001195.1:2240014-2250180 GCA_006491835.1 Architeuthis dux
TTTAAAACGGGAGGACCGCAGGGCACAAAGTCTCTCTCACAGAACACCTCTTCCACATGACACCAGCAAACGCATTGTTTTCTTTCGAATCTTTGCTTCTACGCCAACAACGTTCGTCACACTGCAGCCAAAAGTGAATTGTTCTCACTCCTCCAATCGGCCACTTATATTATGCCAAGGAGTGATTCAGGTGCCCGTATGTGAAATGTCTGACGCAGCAAAACATGAGAGAGCCCGGATGTTCCAACAGCGCCGCCACACAATGTCTCTTCGGCTGTGGTTGGGCAGAGGGTTCAGGTTCGAGCTCACAGTTCATATCGCCAGCACACTATATTAGCAGCAACCCTGTTACCAGCAAAAAATAATACCATCTGTATATATGGGAACATTAAGTTGGGGTTACATAAAACAATAGTTCTGCTTTCAAACCCCTTTGACCTTGGTGAGAAGGCCTGATCTGGGGAGTGGGGAGTGGGGGTGCAAATGCCCCGTTTGACCAGCCCCCGCCATTGGGCACCCATGCGGGTGGACATGGGGTAATACATATACCTCTCCGACTTCATTGGCTGAGATAAATAAACAGTACTTAGATGGGCGAATGCTTAGGAACAGCAAGTACTCAGTGTTGCCGATTTAGTGTGTTTTGCGCTAGATTCAGCACGTTTATTGTTTTAGCAGTGCAAAAAGCGCTAAATTAGTGCATTTGCGCTTAAACATTTTGGCCATTTTTTGGCTATTTTTGACCATTTGTAGTATATTTTTCATGTTTTTTGGCTATTTGTCTTTAAATTTCATGCTTTTTGGCAGTCAAGCTAGCACGAAAATGAGTTGGCAACACTGCAAGTACTGTAAGAAGCTTGTGGCCTTGTGCCAGACTAAGAAAATAAACACAACAAGCCTTAAGGAGAATCGAGGAATGATAGTCTGATATCAAGTGTAAACATTTAAAAGTTTTTAGGTTACAATAATCATTATCCTTTTGTCTAGCTGCTCCCATTTCCTGCAACCAAATGCTATCATTAAGTGTAAGAAGTTGACACAAATATTGAGGAGTGGATACCACTGAAAAGAAAAACGTCTGCTTTGATGAAAACACTTAAGAAAATCGAGTCGCCATCATCGCCAGTAGTGCGTCCGTGTACTTCAGAATAACTCAGTCATTCCTCCTCGAACAAATTCTAGTCAGACTTATTGTTGTGGCGAGTTCTCTTGGACTCGCTGACAACAGGATCGGTGCAAGTGTTCCATGTGCCCTAGGCGAGACTAGGTAACCGCCTATACCTGTCCGGACTTGATTTTTTCCCGTTAGGCGTGCCTTGAATTTATCAAACTCCAAGAAAACATCTGCTTCCGGCCTGAAGGGCTCAATCCAAGCCCAACTGGTTCAAAAAAGTAAACCTAACCCAAATTTTCGCATCAATTGATGAGTTGTATCGATGTAAGTCTACCAAAACCAATACACAGGAACACTTGTTTGAATTTCATTATTACAGGCGTCCCCTGTTATAACGCGGGTGTTGGGGTCCAAGAAAGCCAACCACCTTAAAACTGAGCCGCAATAACAAATTTAGTTATTTTGGAACTAGATTCATATTTTGGGTTCCACACGCGTTATATCGCTAACAGCACTATAACGGACCTCGTTATAACAGGGGAGGCTTGTATCATCATCATCATACTACTACCTCTACTACTACTACTGGTTTCAGTTTCTATACATTACTGACCAGGTCACTACCTGTAACCTGAGGCAAACAATGGTGTTGTAATATATTTATATATATTAAATTATTTGAGTGAAAATATATATTTGTGTTGTATAGTGGGGTCAATGTCCTGGACTTGGATAGAAAGGAAGGATGACTCGAAAAAATGGTTGTAAAAATATGAGACATATTTTTATTTTATAGTATACACTTTGTCGGCCGGAGAGTGAAAAGTGGGAGAGAGATAAGGAGAACCGTCAGTCTGTCCCCAACAGGGACAGCAGTCCCGTGCCTTACAACTCCGCTGATGCCTGTCTCTTCTCTGCTGAGTCCTCTGAGTTTTCTGTTCGGGTCTGCTCTGAGGTTTATGGATTCTGAATGCTCACGCTTTTGTCATTTCCGGTTTCCACATCCTGTTTTTTGGACACCTACGCATATACCTATTTCCTAAGGTGACCGGGTCACTTACATTTCTGCACAGGTGTTTGACCCCGGAATAACCTTTTCATGGCAGTATATCATAACATTTGTTCACATGGACAAAAATTTTATGAATCTCCTGATGGTTTGGTTTTCCAGGAATCCTTTTTACAAGAGTATCAGTCCATTTCTTGATAATTTCCAATGCTCCAACAATCACAGGTATTGGGCTGGTTTTCATCTTCCACATTTTTTCTATTTCTATTTCAAGGTCTTTGTACTTGGAGATCTTATCAAATTCCTTTACTGCTACGTTTTGAATTGCAGGTACTGCAATATTGATCAGTATCTGTCTTAGATTTTAGGATGATATCGTACCTATTGGTGTTTATTGTTCTATCAGTGAGAATTGAAAAGTCCCAGAGAATCGTTATGTTTCAGTCAGGCGTTTCGGTTTGTGTTCATACCAATTCTCACATGATTTCACTCCAAAATGAAAGCAGATTTTCAATGTATTGGCTGACTCTGCTGTGCCTATTTAAACATTTTAGAACATTTTATTTTTAGTGTGAAAAAAAAGTATACGATTTGTATATACAAGCACACATCATAACAATCATATTTACACAATATCTAGGGCCTTAAACCTTTGCGGTGGTGTAATAAACATCATAATTCTTCTTAAAATCATTTACATCTGATGATAGCACTACATATTCTGGTAATCTATTCCAAAGTCTACCACTCTAGTAAAAAATACATCAGGGTTTACTAATTCTAAACTATGCATAATCTTAAACATTTCTATTAAGTCTCCCCGATCCCTCCTATTTTCTAACGATGTTACTCCTAACACTTTTAGCCTATCCTAATAACTCATACTTTTTAATTCCGGTACTAACTTAGTTGCTCATCTCTGGACTTTTTCTAAAAGATTTGTATCTCTCTCCAAGTATGGTGACCAAGCCTGTGCACAGTACTCTAGGTGTGGACGGACATAAGTCTTATATAGTATAAAGAACGAGTCCATGTCTATATTTGAAAAGGTAGGCTTAATCAGTCCTAGCACCCTGTTCGCCTTAGCAGCAAAAATATGAATATGTTGCCGTCCAAAGATGAGTACACCCCTACGAAAAAATAACAGAGTTTCAATGCTGTAGAGTTTGGTCATAAATAATACCTGATAATATTTGTTTTGGTTGTGTAAATTTCCACTAGAAATAATAAAATCCTGCTATGTTTGGTTTAGAAGAAAATTAACTTTCTATTAAAAAGTAGTAGGGGTGTACTTATTTATGGGCGATGCTGTATGTTTTATGCAAATATTAGACTGCTGAAAATTATATATTTTATCATCTCAGACTGATAAAATTCAAGGAATTTGTGTCCTGAGATGCCAGGAAATTCGAAACTCCCAGCTGCGTTCGGTTTGGTTACCAAATATTTTTCCCTGTTACGACCCTGCATGATGGTGTGCGATATGTTAAAATAGAGTTAGAGGCATCAAGCCCGAATCGTTCTCGTTTGAAAAAAAAAGAAAAATCACTATAAGTGCCTAGTTTCTAGTTTTTAATTATCTTTCGTAAAAACTGAACAGGATTGCAGACTGAATTGTACCTATGTTGAGCTTGTATCAATGTATCTGTTTCAGTGATGGAAATGGGTTTCGGGAACTAGATATATGGTAATGCTGGGTTTCAGGAACTAGGTATACAGTAATATGGCCATTAGTAGATGCTGAACATACAAACAACCTGGAAATTGAGAAGTAGGTATACGCCGTACCCCCACATACTCCCAATTTCCACCACGGATACTTTTACAATGTTAAACACATTGTCAAAAGGGTTAATTGTATATTGTGTATATTTGTTGTGTAGATATAAGGGAATCTGACAGAAAGGTAGATTTGATTAGACAATGTGGAAAAGAAAGATTGAGAAAAGCGTGTTACGTCTCAAACATATTTATTATCATGAAGATAAATCTTTATGCATTTCGTCGTTGCGAACGACATAATCAGAAGAAATTTGAACATACCAGAGATGTGCGACAATCCATGCTGAGTAGTAGAAATGAAATGAACAGTGTTTTGTATGCTTGGGTGACCTAGTTTGTTCACTTGGAAGTTATTTATGGGGCTGTGGGCTGGTGTGGTTTAGATAGGGTCAGTGTATGAGCCCCATAAATAACTTCCAACTGAACAAACTAGGTCACCCAAGCATATAAAACACCCTTCAATTCTGCTACCCAACATGGATGGTCGCATGTCTCTGCTATGTTCAAATTTTTTCTGATGATGTCATTCGCAACAACGAAATGTATAAAGATTTATCTTCATGATAATAAATATGTTTGAGACGTAACACGCTTTTCACAATCTTTCCTTTCCACATTGTCTAATCAAATCTACCATATTGTGTATAGAAACTGTAAATACATGAACTAGAAATCACTCAGAGAGCACATACCTCTGCCAACGCACTTACTCAATCGAAAACAAATTCCCGGATCTGCCCCAAAATTGGCCCACCCATCTATAAAATTTAATTGAAATTCATTGAGAACTTTTGCCGATATCGTGTGGACAGACATACACAAATAAATAAATGTATGGGAAAAAAGAAAAAAAGTAAATACTTGGAACCACACCAAACTTTAAACATGTTTTGCTTACCCCATGTCCCACCTGTGATGTTTATATGTATGTATGTATGTATCTGTGCTTCTATATGTACGTTTTTAAAACAAATAAACACACCGACAATTTACCCAACGCCCCCCCCCCATTTTACAAGCCTTGTTTCCTGTCATGAACACGTCAACACATGTCTGTTTCGTCTCTCAGCTTCCTTTCTTGACACGCTAAATACAGAAAGAACTACAAACTAACAAACAGAAAGAACGACAAGCTAACAAAGGCACTAGTACTAGATGACATTATACCACCTGTCCACAAAATTTCATTGAAATTCATAGAGTACTTTTGGAGATATCATGTGGACGACTGTTGGTAGAGATAATAAAAAAAAGATCTGCAGACAGTATCATTTCACTAATGAACAAGAACATTTTAATATTCAGAATTTCTAAAAAGAGAATCATCTTAAGGAATGTGTAAGGGTTAGTGAAATGTTAACTTGAAGTTTTAGATTTTAGATAGGACTTAAGTTGAACTGTAGTTGTAATTGTTATTCGAATAATAGCCTTCCACTTAACTTTTACGATTGACCTCAAGCTGCCATAGCTTTAAACCAGTGGTTCTCTTTGTTTCAAGGGGGTGTTGAGGTGACTAAGGGACTTAAAGGGGCGTTTGAACTTCTAGAGGGGGCGTTATTGAGATTCCATAAATATCTATAATTCTGATTTACAAATGGCTGTTGTTTAGTAGTATCTGCTTACAAACGAGAAGGAATTAGCATTAGGCTGTTATTAAATACTAACTTCACCAATCATGTCTTCTATACTAGTAAGTAACTGGCAAGTAGTGAATTATTTTGCTTAATACCTTGTAGTGTTACTATTATTCTATGGGTAAACATTAAGATTATCTCCCTTGCTGCTGTTTTCAAACAAAGAATACTGTACATATCTGAAGTCACTGAAAAATGATATAGAGAAGCGCTTTGAAGATCAGAATCCATTTAATTGCAAGGTTGAAGAACAAGGAACCGACTTCCCGGTATCAGAAAAGCCTAAGAGAGCTTGTAATGGTGTCACGCTTTGCATAAGACAGACAAACATAAATGAAATTTTCTGTTTGGGGTCTTGAAAAGCTTAACATTTATCCCATATAATTTAATGGTAATTGCTTCTTCGCTTTACGCTGTTTCAGCTTACGAAAGGTTTACTTTCAGATAGAGAAGTGAACCTATAGCGGAGGGCAGTGATACTTTGGCTGCTTTAAAAAAATATTTCTAAAAAATCAGATTTAAGCAGTAGTGTAATCATTGATGTTAACCTTATCATTTGGCTCTTCAGACAGATAGTATCAAATCTTTAGCTCCTTTCAATTTTAAGCTACAGTTAACAAAACACAAGTTTGTAATTCGTCTGAACTATCCCACCTAGTGGTGATAGTTCAGTCAGAGGGGTGGGATAGTTCAGCAACATCTATTAATTGGCATATTCTTAAAAGTGTGAGTTGGATTGGCTAAAAACATAAATTTAACCATTTCAAAGACATTTTATTATCCTAAAGTACAAAGGACTGGTGGATCATCATTATCATCATCACCATATTTATTATTATGGAGTACAGATAAATACATACAAATATATAAATATATATTCCCTGATGGCTATTTGGAGTTGTGTTTTACTTTGAGTTGATAATATAATTACTTAAAGGTAGTAGTGTTATCATTTTATAAAGGTCATAACTTTGTAATAGTGGGGAGATAGTTCGGACACTGCTTGACTGTCCGACCTACCCCCCCACAATATGATAAAATAATGGTTATCCTCAAAGTCCACACAACAGAGTTCAACATTCACTTTCAACAACAATATCTTCTACATGTAATGCAGATTCCCCATAATAATGCATAAATCACTGCTTGCCATATTAATGTAGATAGACCTTACGATATACACTCCAAAAAATACATAGGAACCTCAAAAAACATAAATTCTGACCTGGAGAAAGAAGTTGGGGTTGTTGTTTTGAAATTCTTCATAGACAATGTAAATAAACCCTCAGACTTTCATGCAAGATCTCACGGGTTTTAAGAAAATAGCCTAAAACAGCCTAAACCTCACCACTTGATTTGGACAAATTGGGCCTGGCGATGACCAACTGTAAACACTAGGTCAGTTCAATGTGAACTGTCCACAAAGGAAAATAACCTTCCCTTTCTCTTTCTTTGCGGGTTCATGCTTCTCCACCCCCTCTTCGGTGTAACCACAAACCTCAGCTTTCTACTGGCAAATTTACGTGTTGATTACATCTTACACCATTTCATACATCCAGCCACGTACTAACAACTTAGTAAGAAGACAATTGTACCAACACAATTCATTCTTACATGGTTTGTCTATTAAGCAGTTGTTTATCTTAATCAAGTTTAACAATTAGACTCAGCTTAAATATCTAGATCAGGAGTCACCAAACCTTTTAGACCATTGACCCCCTTTACGGAATACTTGATCCCCATCGACCCCCCAAGCAGGTAAATTTATCAAACGTACACAGCCTAAAATGTACCGATTCATCCGAAAACGTACCAAAGCCATAGTATATAATTATATATTGATACAATAATTATGATGGGTCAGTATATCACATTTATTGAAAATAAAATAAATAGACAATAAAAACTAATTACATATTTTGACCCCCAAAGTTCAATAGACACCCCCTGTAGCTGACGCCAGACACACATAATTTGAGAAAAGTAGATTACAAAGAACCAGGTGTCCGGGGGTGGAGAGTGGCCCAGGCGCCATTGTATGTGCTCGTGATAAAGAAACTATCTCCAGGCAGACAGGTACAGTTTTTTGCCTGGCCTTGTCCAAACTAATGAGAATATAAGTAGGATCAGAAGTCTCCAGGGACCCCCCCTGGTGAATTTATGATATAAAAAGGCGACCGCAGATTTTATCGTGCCATAGCCGGGGTCAGAATAACTTGACCTTATGACTCCAGGGTTAATCCAAAACACGTGTTTAGCGCACCACGCATTTCTTCGCCCATATTAAGGGCACCCCCACCTCCAGAGTCTCGCAAGCTGCCTTCAGGGCTGCGCACAGTTTCCTTCTCTTCCGATCTCGACACAAAGACCATCTACAAACCGGCAAAGGCGAATTACGTTTTCACGTTGTACTGAACGTAAAGTTGTACATAAAGTTGTACCAAAACGAAAGTACTAAGCATTGTACTAAGAACGTTGTATTAACACGTTGTAATAAAGATCGTTTATGTACACCAGTGAGAAGCATTAAATCTTTTCCTTCACGACACGAGCTGGGCTGTAGTTACACCCCCTCTGTGTTTATCAACCCCTTTTGAGCTCCATGAATTTTTAGACCCTTTGAATAGTCCCATCGATCCCCAGAGTTCGATATCGACCACTTTGGCGACCCCAGATCTAGATTACTTGAAGAAAATAGCTTCAAATAGTAAAAACCTACCCCCTTGATTTGGACAAATGTGCCAAATGACCAACCTTAAAAACCAGGTCAGTTCAATTTGAACTGTCCACAAAGGAAAACATCCTTTCCCTTCTCTTCCTTCACCGGTTCATCTTTCTTGTTTTTTCCCCTTCTTCAGTATAACCACAAACCTCAGCTTTCTACTGGCAAATTTACATGTTGATTACATCCTTGAAGTCCTTCATGATAGTAATGTGTGTGTGAATTAAGGTGGAATTGGCTTACTTACAGTTGAATTATGGGATTATTGGGAAAATCTGGGGTTCTGTCTTCCGGACTATGTGGTCCGAATACCAGGTTGGAAAACACAGAGCGCAATTGGCAATGTCGTTACATGACACCGGAATCGGAAGAAAGAGCTCGATTCAAAGTTAGCGGCCGTCATGTGATGGCTTGCTAATCCCTGATTGGCTGCCAGCACAGGAAAACAAGGGGGTCTAGCTGACCGTATGTGGAGAAGTCCACTCATGGGAGACAACTCCCACCTTGGATCACCACATAACCACAAACTTTAGCTTTCTATTGGCAAATTTACGTGTTGATTACATATTACACTCTTTCATACACACCCAGCCATGTACTAACAACACTAATTTCGAAGACAATTGTACCAACATTCTCAAAACTCACATGGTTTGTCTATGAAAATTTTGATGTTCCCCATAAACTTTTAATTTTTATTGCAATTTCCATATATATCAAAATACGCTTTCTTTTGATTTACCATTAGTTTTGTCTTACCTTTAACTTTAAACAGATAGAATTTTGGAGTACAGGTCATCAAAGTAAGACTATACACAATTTCTCTAAAAACTAACGGGGAGGAAATCAGCCTTTTGGTTAAGATCAAAGTGTAGTATCTGTTCTTCGAAACCGCCATGGCCTCGAAGTTCAGAGAACCACGGCCCTTTGGGGGTCCTTGTGGCATGCTCGTGTATCTTCCTGGGATAAGTTGCACAGGATATCTTGGCCAGCTGGTCGGGAGGCGATCACCATCAGCATGCTCAGGATTCGTCCTGAGAAGCTTTTGGATCTCCACCACTTTATCTTGGTCCTCGTGACATCTGTCTCAGGGATTTGGGATTCTCCCCCCTCAAGTCTCTAGTGATGGGGACATGGGATCCCCACTCCCCTCCCCCTACTGAATCCGGCACTAAATGACCCACCAAGGGTCGATGTGCCATCAAACAAAACAATCAATCAATCAATCTAAAAACTAAATAACATTATCAATGGAGTCCTCTATGAATGTTTGTATTATCAGAGCATATGTTAGTAATATAAAGAAAAAAGAAAACTCAGATTTTTTCCCAATACTTGTATTCCATGGTCTGGCCGTTTGAGGTGGTAAAAATTGACCAAGCCATTTTTTGAAAACTAACTTTCCTCGAATCCTATATTTCTATAACGGCTTCTTTATTTTTGGAAGATTTTTAATTACAGAGTTAAAATCTTTCTCTCGACAGACATCAACCATGGTGCAATCAAAGTAAAGTTTGGATGACAAAAATTGACATTGAAAAACAGTCTAAAGTCTGCTTTTAGTGCGCAAAATTAATTTTTCTTCTTTTTTTTTCCAACTAACTTTATGCTATTTTTTTGCAATTAAAACCAAAATTAAAACTTTGAAGAAGATATTTAAATTATTGCAATGTGTTTTAGATTTTTCATAAAAAAGTCTGTGGTCATTGCTACAATTTGTAATGTTTTTGGTACCTACCTAGTTGAGATGAGCAATATATAAATTATATCATTTTATGTGGACATATTTTGGGGTCATGTATACAAAATATCAAAGGTGTATCTGGTTTAAACTCTCAGATATGAACAAAAACATAAGGTGACTTTTTCTATAGTTTTGAGAAGGGTCATTAATAGTGAAATGGT
>VCCN01001195.1:2251244-2272639 GCA_006491835.1 Architeuthis dux
GTACAGAGAGATTTTGGCCACTTGACTTGAACAAGTGTATCCGATTAGGTCTCTTAATGACCAAACGTAGAATTCAAGTCAATTCAATGCTAATTGTCCACAAAGGAAAAATACTTTTCTTTTCTCTTCCCTCGTGGGTTCACTGCAGGTCAATAAGTACAATAATTTCATCTTTCTTTTTTCCCTCTCTTCGGTGTAACTATGGAGGTAGATGGCGGTCTCCAGAGGTTTTGTAGAGGAAGAAGTCCGACCTATAATTTGAGTCATCGGAGCTTCTGTGAGAGGGAAGTGGGCACCAGCTTAAAGCATGAAATTTCTCCATAATAAAAGTTTTTAAAAAGTGAAAAGAATGACTCCATTTAAGTACGGTCATGACAAAGGAAGCGAACAGCAACGGATGAAAAACGAAAGAGACATCCTTTAGAAAGAAACAAGACATTTATTCAAACGAGGGATGTATAGATTTAGTTAATGTTTATGTGTGTGTGAGTGTGTGTGAAAGTCCATATTGTCCAGGTATTTTGTTTTTGTGTAGGTTTGCAACAATGTAAGTAAAATGTTTTTGAGTCTAAAAGTCTTTCATGATAGTAATGTGTGTGTGTGAATTAAGGCGGAATTGGTTTACTTACAGTTTGGTTGAATTATGGTGTTTTTGCTTCCGGACTATGTGGTCTGAAAACTAGGTTGGAAAACCGAAGAGCACAATTTGGGATGTTGTTATATGACACCGAACTCAGAAGAAAGAGATCGATTCAAAATTAGCGCCAGTCACTTTATGGTTTGCTGGTTCCTGATTGGCTGGCCGCACGGGAAGACGTAGGGGTCTAGCTGACTGTATATGGAGAATTCCACTCATGGAAAACAACTCCCGCCTTGGATCACCACATAGCCACAAACCTTAGGTTTCTACTGGCAAATTTACGTGTTGATTACATATTACACTCTTTCATACATCCAGCCACATACTTACAACTTAGTAGGAAGACAATTGTACCAACACAATTCATTCTTACATGATTTGTCTATTAGTTGTTTATTGTTATCAAGTCAGTGTACTGAGGTTGTTGAATTACTTGTGATCTTTATTGCAATGTCTGTATACAAGACACGCTTTCTTTTGATTATCTATTAGTCTTACATTGGACTCTAAAAAGATAGGATTTTGGAGTTAGGTCAACAAAGACTATACACCATTTCTCTTAAAACTAAATAACAGTCAATATTTTCCAAAAGTGTGTGAAGATTGAGTGCTTTCAGTCGTATGTCTTGCCCCTTGTCAAGACCGTTTTTAATCTAGCAGGCATATATATATATTTACTGTTATTTAGTTTTAGGTGTTTTCCGTGGCATATAGGATTTGAAGCCATTACTAGACATTTATTAGTTGAGAACCTATATGTGCCCGGTGCCGGTGTGAACAACTGCTAAAAGAGCGGCCTAAATCGTAAATTTGAATAAAAAAACTGAGCTCCGCGTACACCCTGAAAGCAGCCTTATACACAGGTTCTGCTCTACCAGCTGAGCTAACAAAGTTCTCATGGTAGGCAGGAGTCTATTGATCATACACTTTGCTGGTCTCTCTACTCTCACATTCGTATTTAGGCACAGATATAATGTCGACAGTATGAAATAAAATGATGTATAGGTTCTCAACTAATAAATGTCTTTATAATTATCATATTCTGTTGGATATGAAAATTATCCATCATTTGATTTCATATATATATATATCTTGAACTGAATACTGCCAGATCATGTCATGAGCAGCAATTTGTTGCCCGATGTTATTAATTGTACTTCTTATGAACACCTTTTGTGTTTTCATCCTCGTTACCAGTGTTTGTCTCCAGTAACACTTAAAACTAATTACCCACAATAAAAGATATTTACATATACATTCTTAGCAGATGTCCACTTGGGTAACACACAAACATACGCATATATATACAAAGTCTGTATCCAGTCAGTGATGATTTAAAAAAAAAAAATAGCCGACCTATGACAATGGCGCCTTAGTCCCTTCAAAGTACACCATTCGAGGCCTCATACATTTATCTGATCATTCCTTCCCCTTTTCAAAACAGTCTGCAAATTCATCTCTTGGGATCATCATCAGCTGCCTCGTCGCATTCTCCTTAATCTCGTCCACAGTCTGAAATATCCTCCCTCTCAATGGCGAAAAAGTTGCAGAGAGCCAAACCTGGACTGTAGGGTGTAAGCGAATCTCAATAACCTTAATCGATAGATAGGTAGTGTAAGATTCGGGAAAGAGATTGCGAGTGTTATAGGCCCTGTCGAGTCGTGCATGCCCGTATTTGCAATCGAGGTGGGACAGATTGTGCTTATAACTTACATATGACTTGTGTCTTTACACTGGCGATGAGATCCGAACTCACACTGTTTTTCTCCAAGGACTGAAATAAGATGGATAAGAAGAGGTTTGTTTACATGCAAAAGTATCAAATTGTAACATGTATCATGTTACAATTTGATACTTTTGCATGTAAACAAACCTCTGTATCAGGTCTGGTTATTCAATTAATAGAAACTGTCACGTGACCAATGACTTTTGGCAGCATACCGTGTTGGGGGGGGGGGGGATCAATTAAAAAAATGGAGAAAGATGTGATCAATGAATTAGTTACTTCTCTCAACTTTTGTTGGATCACTAAAAAGTCCGAATTTTCACAAAGCAAACGTGAATGCTGCTGGACACGAACTAATGGAGCAATTTAGTATAAACTTACATTGTAAATTGCACCCCTACACACAAAAAAAACAACTTATTTTGGAGGGGAATTTCTTTAAGTTGACAAAACGGAAACTAAATCAAAACAAAACGCAACCCACCGAATCTGCAACAAACACGAGGGAGTTTGTGGGAGAGGGGTGTGGATGGGAATGTTGAACGAGAGATGAACACACCAGCGCTGGACTTGGGACCAACTTTAATGATTTGTCAAAATTCGTGTTGTCCTGCTTGTGTCTATGGAAAATTGTTGTAAAAAATAAACCAAATCGCCATTATCAGCTCATCTTTACTGAATGCTGACGTGAAAAGACGAACTATGTGGAAAATGACAAAACAAACGAACCAAAAAAAAAACGAATGGAAAAAAAAAGACAAGCATTGTTTGTGAATTCAAATGAAAGTAAAAGAGAGCGAGAGAACTTGTGATATACATGTTGACAACTAAATTATTGCTCTATGTAGACGTCTCAACATTTTTTGTTTTTTTGTTTTCAACCAGAGTTGCCAGATTTGGCCAGAAGGGGAGATAATCCCTGATTATGCTATTTTCTCATCTCTTCTCACCGATGGTTGCCAGATATGGGGACAAAGCTCAAATATCAATAACAAAATGGTTTTCAAATTGCAAAATAGGGCCATTTGTACTATATCTTTTTCTGACTTTCACGCTGATTGTAACCCTTTATATGCTAGTCTCAACATCCTCAAACTTGAAAATCAAACGGCACTGCAAACTTATTTACTAGTACATGACTCATTAAATAAGGTATCCCCACCTTGTCTACAAGAGTATTTTAAACGAATGAATGAAATTCATTCATTAAGTACAAAAGGCTCTAAACTGGGATGCCTCTATGTTCCATAACAACTAGATATGGATTAAATTCAATCACCAAGAAATGCATTACTTTTTGGAATAATTTTAGAAAACTTAAGATTGATCTATCACGATTTGGACTTAAATCTAGCATCAAATCAATTTTCACTAAACCCCACATCTAAATATAAAAACAACCATGTATCTATATCTAAATCTTCTTATGATTTTTTCTCTTCTAATATATTCTTCATTGACAAACCCACCTTGCTCTTTTGTAACCACTCTTTCCCACAATATGATTTTGAAGAAAATTCGGACAAATACTTTCTAATTGAACACATAAAAAACTAAGGGTAATGCTCCTAGATCAGAATGCTGCACGAGCGTCACCTCTCCCAAAATAAAAATTTAAAAAATAAAACAAAAAAACAGATAAATAAAGGGAGAAAGCATAGCATTTGAACATTTATAATCCAAGATTTACCTCAGAGACTTACCTAACACAGGCAAAACCCTTTTTTCTAGACATAATAAGGAGTAAATTTTTTTTTTTTTACATCAGTGGTGGTTGGCATCGAGTTGTTTTCTTGGACACACCCGATCAGTAGGACAGGTAAGATTTTTATACATAGATATTTTTTTACTATTATCCTTGTCATTGTTGTTTACACAACGTTTCTGCTGTTGTAACCTATGGCCTTCTTCGGGTGCACGTCGTGATCGAAAACACTGTCGAGTAGTCGAGATCCCTTGTTTGATCCACGGTGCTAGAATGTCCTCATTCAACCGTCTGTGTCCGGGGCCGGGTCGGGGGTTGGCTTTCGTTGGGCCATCTTATTTTTGATGCCACTTTTGGATTAATACAAGATTACATTCTTCATGTCGTTAACTATTTCTGTTAGAAACTGTCAACCAAAACTGTCTCTCGTCTTTTGTTCAGTGGTCATTACTAAAAAAGTGTGAATTTAAAAAAACAAACAAGCGTGAACACTGCAGGACACAAATTAAGGGACCAATTTAGCATAAACTTACATTTTAAATTGAACCCTCCAAAAAAGCTTTTTTAAGAATTTTCAAAAAACAAAAAATATTGTTTAATAATAAAGGGTAAATATTGCAATTTTCAGCCCTCTAGCTTCATTGCTGCGGCCTGTACACGTGATAGGTAGGTTTCTTCAGTTTTCAAGTTTGGCTGACTATCTATGTATGTGTCACATGTACAGGCCACACCAATGAAACTTTAAACATTTACTCCTTATCAAGTCCAGAAAAAAAATTCAATTGGCATTCAATTTACAATGTACGGTTATCGTAATTGGACCCTTAGTTTGTGTCTGGCAGCGTCCACGTTTTTTTGAAAATGTCGGACTTTTAGTGGTCCAAAAGGCGAGAGTAGTAACCTATTCATTGATCACCCCTTTTCAATTTGTTTAATTGATCACCCTAACACGGCTGCCAAACGTGACGGTTTCTATTGAGTGACTAACGAGACCTGTTTCGTAATTATTTGCTTGAGTGTTTGAAATTAGATGAGAACTGTGTATACTTTTTTCCTTTCTTTTAGCTGACATATTGGTTGCTATTCCACCAGGGATGACGAAGAGAGGCGCGTCGCCGTGGAGTAATGGTTAGCAAGTTAGTCTTGCACCCCATCAGTACTGTAGTGAGTTCAATTCTCACTAGGTGACCCACATTCGAGGCCTTGTTCCAGACTAAGCTAACTTCAATAAATACCTGTCTTCAGACGAAAAAGTACTTGCCACTGTGTGTCCGAGGATCCGTCCCTAGACAGTAACTCTCCATTTCACTAAGAGTGTTAGGGCCAGGGGTAAAGCCTGCGGTGAAGACCAGGGAAACTAGGTAATTAATTAATTAAGTAATTAAGGTAGGGTCGTGTTCTGTATGATGTAGCTGCTACGAATTCCATCACAATAAATTACCGACCCTGTGTTACGTTTTGCCATTGTGGCGCAAAAGGTAAAGACAGGGTGGGGCAGACGTAATAGGGAAGTTAATACCAACACAGACCTACCAAGTCTCCCGCAGTTTGAATCCCAGTGCTGTCTCCCCCCCCCCTGTATGTGATGAATTTGTACGACTTTCCCGTATTGAAAAAAATATGCCTGTAAAAATGTTTTCCCTCTTATTTTCAGACCTACCTAGTCACTTTGTTGATTATCTTGGTTTAAAATTATGTTAAGATAGGTTAAATACACTGAAATAGCTGTTTTAGAGTTTCTAGAGTTGAAAATTTCCTTGATTTAAAATTATGCTAAGATAGGTTTTCAATACACTGAAATAGCTGAGCTTCTAGAATTGAAATATGATATAATATATTTTGGATGTCTGATTTTTTAAATTTTTAATCAGACATACAGAAATTGGACATATCCCAAATCGGACATATCTGTCAACCCTGCTGGTTAATCACTCAATAGAAACTGTCACGTGACCAATGTCTTTTGGCAGCATACAATATTGGGGATGGTTAATTAAAAAAGAAATCTGAATTTTCAATAAACAGCTGTTGCAAACAAAGGGATCAATTAAGCATAAACTTACATTGCAAATTGAACACACCCACTAAAAACCCATTTAGGGTGGAATTTTAAAAAAAACGTTTTTTCCAGACCAAAAACTGAAGAAACCTATGTTGCACAGTTTTGGTGACACTTTTGGTTGACGCTTTCTAATAAGAACAGAAAAACTTCAATGACAACATTGGTTCAAAACGCTGACCATTTGTTTCAATACACTTAACGACTCATTGTTTTTTTTACAGAGTAGTACAACTCCCTACATATGTTCCCAGGAATTTGTACGCATAATTGACAATCCTTTGGGTGTTGTATAATATTATTGAGTACAATATTACTTCTGCCCCACCCTGAACTAACCCTGTGGGCAGAACGACGGTCTCCAGTTGTCACCCCCTCTACTAAAAATTCCATCTGTTGCTTCATGCATGGCTAATTTGAATAAAAGCCTTTATTTTCGCCGTTTCTTGGGTTCTTTAGATGCACTAGCATTATCACCAATTGCTGTCACTGACTGACATACCGAAATGTGATTTACGTCCCTTGCTCAGTGTTGCCAATTTAGATGTTTTTCGCTTGCATCTAGATGATTTTTTTAAAATGATTTTTTTAAAATGATTTTTTCGTAAATGATATTTTTCTAAATGATTTTTTCAATAAAATAAGTAACATTTTAATAAATTAAGTAATATTTTAATAAAATAAATGTTGAAGATTAAAGTCACATTTAATTTATTAATAATACAAAATATATTTCTTGGATTTTAGATATATATCTGTAGAATCTAGATGTTTCTAGGTGATTAAGATGTTTTTTGACTCAATTTTAGATGGCAATACTGCCCTTGCTAGATCTTCACACAAGAAAAGAACTAGTGCCTCCAACTAGGTTTTGGCTTTTATAGCGATTATTAGAGTTTAAATTTTACAGTAATTCAGTAACTGTCATCTTAGCGTAATAAAAAACAGAAAAAGAAGGTTGAATTGAAAGCACAAAAAATACTTTTTATTTTTCCAGGAGAAAGTATCTTAGTAAAACAAGCTATTTTTTATCGAATTTAAGTAACTTTGAACATTTCTGGTGTCAAGGCAAAATGTGTCCCTTTTCGATTCGACAATTTTTAGGGTGCCTGATGTAAACTTGCTCCCATTAGTAAATCTTCCGCATTTACACACACACAAAAACGACATTTCATGCTTAAAAACCAAACATTTTAAGTGGATCCTAATGCACCATCTCTCGGGTCAATCAAGGCTCGTCACAGAAAATATATTTTGTAACCAATCAGTTTTCACTACACCTAGCTACTTCTAGGACAGGGGTCGGGAACCTTTTCAACCTGAAGAGCCATTTTTAGCTAAAGAAATTAATAATTGAGACTATCAGAGCCACATAATTTCTCATAAACCAAAATACATACAAGAAAACATAAATTTAGCTAACTTTTTTCTTACTCAATGCAATTTTTGGTTTTGAATCTTATCTGAAATTGCTTTCATAAGTCGTGGCTTTTATTTTAATACAATAATTTATTTGTTTGGACATAATATATAAAAAAAGATTTTTTTCCAGAGTGCCTAACAGCCACTCGAGATAGGTTAAAGAGCCACAGGTTCCTGACCCCTGTTTTAGGATCTATTCTGCCATTCTGAAATGAATTCCTAAACCATCAATCGCCAATCCTTTTCTCTTTAGACTCAAACACAAATGTCTTCACCAACCATCTCCTACTTCTTCTCATCCGGGTTTCGTCAGACCAGAACTCCTACACCACGTTGTGCTGACCTACACGTGAATTCTCATTTTTTTACAACTCTACACTTTTAATTCTCACTCAACATTAGTGGCCCCAGCACTAACACATTTGTGTCTTATGAACCTCTTTGAACTAATTAGTTTCAAAATTTTGAGACGAGATTGAAATAATTGATAGGAACAACACTGAAAGTAATGTTCCCTCTAATTTTTAGTAGTCTCCAGTGAGGTAAGAGTTCTGCCCTGGCAACAGTGCCAACACCCCATGGCTGTAGGTGTATCGGCGTAAACAGTATTTTCCTGTGACAAAAGTAGGTGCACATTTTTGAATTCAACATAGTGTGTCATGACCTCTGGACGACTGGAGTTGGCTTGTGCTATTTTTAGAAACACTTCCTTCTTGTCTAAACAGTTGACCTTGGCGCGAACCTCAGATTTGCCACGCTTTTAGGTAAAGCCACTAGTCAGAGTCAACTCGTGGACAAGACTGGTCGTACCTATTTGGCGTCTCCTAAATCAGTGCCATATCTAAAGATCAGCTAAATCTTCTAAATGATAATCACACTCTATTCTATTTTCCCTCCCTATTGTCTCATCTACTAACCAGTACTAAAGCCACTAACTAATGCTAATATTAACAAGAAACAGATGACTGAAAGAACGGATTTCCACATAGAAAAACAGGTAGGTTATCTTTTATATATTTTGTTTGACTTTGTGACTTCCTTCAAAGCCCAAGTCATCACATAGTATATCAATATTTTTTCAATAAAATCTTATTAAGCTATCTACAGAATTTGAAATCTTTTCTGTGCACATTAATTTCCTCTGTGCACTGGTTGCAAAACGTGTGTGTAATGTCAACATGTGTCTCTTGTTCTGACTCTTTTCTGAACACTCTAAGTACAGTTACGAACCAAACGTGTCCAAACTACACACAGCTAGAACAAAAGAACAACAAAGTGAACAAAGGCACAAATAACAGACAACATTATATGTGCGAGCACAGGCTCACAGCTTAGAGGAGAACAATGGTTGAAAGGTGAAAAAATTGAAAGAAGCAGCCTATATTAGCTTTGCGGACAAATGTATGTTAGGTTAGTGTGGATTTCGACGTGTAGTTGATTTCTTTGCTTAACAAAGTTATGACTTATTTTATACACGGATATATTTCAATTTCTCTGAAACAATTTTTTAAGGAAAAAAAAATAGTGAATTTGTTTCAATTGAAGAGTCAATAGTTTCAAATGGTGGGTAGGAGGTATTTGTATCGTCCAGATTTTTTCGCGTGTCCTTACCCATTTTTATTTTCATATAATCTACTCGTTAATCCCAGTGGGAAAAAAATCACAGATATATTTGAATGGAGATATTGTTGTTGTTTCTAGAAAATAATACTGAATCTTTTATTAAATTCGACTAGTTTTTACCTTCTTTTAATTTTAGTTGTTTTTATACAACTTATTAATTTGGGCCACTGTTTCTATGGCAACGAATGAAGTGCAATCAGAAATAAAGAGTAAGCCTTCGGTGAGAATCGAACTCACGCCCTCATTGTCAGAGGGAGACTAGTTTACGCCTAGCTGATTTTACCAATTGGCCACAAAGACTTCATGGATTAGCAGAAACTGATTTACACTTATAAACTCGCTCCCTACAACCAACAATCTGCGCCATATTTATGTTGTTTTACATATGAGACCTAGTAGTTTTTTTTATAAATCAATCTATTATTATTGGATGAAGTATTGTAACACACCACTTTTTATTAAATTTGACTAGTTTTTACTGTTATCCTAATTTTAATTGTTTTTATACAATTTATTAATTCGGGCCACTGTTTCTATGGCAACGAATAACAGCGCAATCAGAAATAAAGAGTAAGCCTTCGGTGAGAATTGAACTCACACCCTCATTGCCAGAGGTGTGTTACAATACTTGATCCAATAATAATAAAGATTAATACTGGATTTGTTTACAGGGAAGAGTGCATATTTTGAAATGGTGGATAGGAAGTATTTTTATCAGCAAAACTTTAAAAGAAAAAACACTCGACTCTTCAACTTGGGGGAAGTTGAAGAGTTGAGTGTTTTTTCTTTTTCATATTTCCCCAAGAAAATCACACTGTTCATTATTAGAGTAGATATTGTAAGTAATGGAATAAAGTGGAGTTAGTGAATCAGTTATTAAGTGAATTCTTGTCATTAGTTGTATGTACTGAGTCTGAACAATAAGTACATGCACTCTTGACAGAGTCCAGAAACAATGGCTGATTCACAAAAAGACATTGAATGACCAAAACTAGTAATTAAATCTCATACCGTCACGACTGCTGCTTTTTCTTACAGTTTACTTCGCCAGAGGCCCATGGGACAACTCGTGATGTATCATGGGTCAGTGGAAATCTTTTTACTGCAGTATATGATTAGAAAAACCAAAACTGTCCACATATGTTACTTCAGTTTTTAAGTTGGTCTGACTGGCTGGTTTGGTGGCTGGCTGGCCGCACCGATAGAGCTAGAGAGCTGAAAGTGTAAACATTTCCTCCTTATTACGGCTAGAAAAAACGTTTTTTTTTGTTTTCAGAAAATTCCCCATATATTAGGTTTTTAGTGTGTGTGTGTGTGTGTGGGGGGGGGGTCAATTTGAAATGTAAGTTTATGCTAAATCGTTCCCTTAGTTTGTGTTAGCTTGAATTTTCATAAAACAAGCGTGAATGCTGCATTCACGCTTGTTTTTTGAAAATTCAAACTTTTTCAGTGATCACTGCCCAACAAAAAGGCGAGAGAAGTAACTTATTCATTGATCACCCCCATTTTACAATTTTTTGACTGATCACCCCCAACACGGCATTGGTTGCATGATGGTTTCTATTGAGCGACTAACCAGACCTGTTTTTTCACTAGTCAATCACCACTACCCAAACACTGGTTTAATTGGGTTTAGGTTATTCATGTGTTCACACATTTATATGTATCTATCTATCTATCTATCTATCTATCTATGTATCCGGACTTCGCCCAGCCCTACCCGTTCATAGTAGAAGCTTGTAGTTTTGCACACAAACTCCCCTGAATGAGTAGGGAAAAATACTTTTTTTGTTTTTTGAAAATTCCCCTCCAAAATAAGGTTTTAGTGAGGGGTTCAATTTTCAGTGTAAGCTTATGCTAAATTGGTCACTAGTTTGTTTTTTGAAAATTCATATATTTTTTAGTGATCTCAGCCCAACATTTTAATTGATTATCCCCAACACAGTATATATGGGTGATTCATAATTTCCCTTGGAATGCTAGTTTTTCTTTCATCTTATTGTTGATCTTAATCATAACGCTTGGGTTGATTGATTCTACATCCATTAAAGTAAGTGTCGAGAATCAGAAAAAAAGAAATAACCTCCAACAAGACTTGAACTTGCATCCCATAACCTGGGATAGGGATTACATCTACCATGGACGTTGACTTGAACAATTCGGCAACAGAGGCTAATGGCTAGGCAATGCCTCACGGCCTCCGAAAGGAATTTTATGAAGTGATGCAAAGCTGTTTGCACCCTCGCCTAATACACACTGCACGACCACCCTTGTCCTTTAGCCATATTGTTTTCATCTGCTATAACCCTTTTAGCCATCCTCTTTTCACCTGCTATAACCCTTTTAGCCATCCTCTTTTCATCTGCTATAACCCTTCTAGCCATCCTCTTTTCATCTGCTATAACCCTTTTAGCACATCATACTATATTCATTCGACGGTCAACGATAGTCAACCTATTTTATCAATGGACATATTGTATCATCTTAGAAATGTCAATATAAAGTTTCACCCAAAAAACTCTTGGCCCCACTTTGGCCCTCTTGGCCCCAGTGAGATGCACCAGCTGCACCTCCCTCTCAGCAGCCCTGGGAGACATATTTACTGTCATATCGCTACTCCTTCAGTTAAGGCTACTTCAGTGGGGTCAGTAGACACCCAGCATGCACCAAAGTCATTTTGATATTTTCGCACTTAAATGATAAGCCATATCATTCTGATATTATTGTTTACACCGGTACATGATGCACCTACAGCCATGGAGTGT
Source organism: Architeuthis dux (assembly GCA_006491835.1). Taxonomy (NCBI): domain Eukaryota; kingdom Metazoa; phylum Mollusca; class Cephalopoda; order Oegopsida; family Architeuthidae; genus Architeuthis; species Architeuthis dux. The sequence continues at coordinate 2,263,185 of VCCN01001195.1, forward strand.
TGGCATTGTTGCCAGGGCAGAACTCTTACCTCATCACAAGTAGCCAAATGGGTGATAATTATGGTGCTTTGTTAACCTCATTTATTGTTGGGTTAGGCTGAATAACTGGGGTTGAGTTATACACAGGGGCTATTTAGTGAAAATCGGTTTGACGAAAGTCGGTCTTACTGAACATTGATTGGTTACTTTTTTCAGAGTGTACTATATACCATAAACACTGATTAACTGTTTTTTTTCTAAATTTACTGCAATTACAATTTATGAAAACAAAAGCATCTATTGTAAATCTGGTATTTATTTGCAATAAGATTTAGTACTTATAACATATATTGTGTATAAGATTTATGAAGAAAAAAAAGGATTTTATTTATGATCGTATGTGTCTTACATGATTTTTGTAAAGTAGAAAAAGGATTTATTGCTGTAGATTGAGCATTTTATTTCAGGTATTATTTGGAATAACATATGTAATAGTTTGTAGAATCGTTGTTCATCGGACGGCATGGATTATTTTAACATATTTTGGCGAAAGTTTATGAAATGAAGTACCACTAACAGCAGTATAATTTATGTATTATCTGTTATTCTTTTATGAATTCTCTTATTTATTTTTATTTTTTCGCCATTTCTACTGAAATTCTTAAAAAATGTAAATTTAAAAAATAAATTAATCTTGCTTTTTCGAACAAGGTTTTAAAAATAAAAAAAATCGGAAGTAATGGTTTGTGCTTTCAGAAATTTTTGTTTTTCACATCTGCTGCCACTCGATCTTAAGAATTTCATAAATTTTCCAAAGAAACAGTTAATTGGTATTTATAGTAAATAGTACACTCTAAAAAAAGTGATCAACGTTCGGTAAGACTGACTTTTGGCAAGTTGATTTTCGGTAAGATGAATGCTACCCACACAGGGGATATGTGTTTTTGTTATTGTCCTAAATTCTAAAGGCTGAATAACTGGATATGGGGCTTTGGTACCCTAATCAAATTTTGTTTTCTTGGCTAAAATCTAAGAGTTGACCTATACACAAGATCGATTTGGTTTGGACAAGTTTATCTGGTTAGGTCTCTCAAATGACCAATCGTAAAATTTAGGTCAGTTCAATGCGAACTGTCCACAAAGAAAAATGACTTTTCTTTTCTCTTCTTCAATGGATTCACTACAGATTAATAATACGTACAAAAAGCCTGGCTGCTGCAGGGTCAAACTCCACTCCAACTTCTAATCCAACTGAAGATGATTACTGCAAATTTTGTATTGTATATATAATAAATAAAAATTATAAAAACTAGCATTCCAAGGGAAATTATGAATCACTGCCACCTATATATGCTGGGTAAAAAACCTCAAATAATAAATTATATCTCTATTGACATTGAATCTTCCAAAAAATGTAATTACATTAGTAAATCTTTCACTTTTCACATTAATCTCTGTGACATAAAAAGAAAAACTACATCTCATGTTTAACAACCTAATACAGCAAGTAACAAAACCCAACACTTGAAAATAATGTTCATTGCTTCTAAGATATCTCTGTAGATATTTATATGTGAAAACATGTTAAACATTTTTACTGTATTCAAAACAAATAAATAATAACTAGCATTCCAAGGGAAATTATGAATCACTGCCACCCATATATGCTGTGTTGGGGGTGATCAATTAAAAAGTTAGGCTGTGATCATTAAACGATGTCTGAATTTTCAAAAGAGAAGCGAGCACAAACTAGTGACCCATTTAGTGTCAATGTTAGCTTACACTAAAACCCTATTTTGGAGGGGAATTTTCAAAGAATTTCATGTTTCTACTATGAACAGTTAGGGCTGGGTGAAGTCCGGATACATAGATAGACAGATACATATATAGATACATATAAATGTGGGAACACATGAATAACCTAAACCCAATTAAACCAGTGTTTTGGGTTGTGGTGATTAACTAGTGAAAAACAGGTCTGGTTAGTCGCTTAATAGAAACCATCATGCGACCAATGCTGTGTTGGGGCTGATCAATGAGTTACTTCTCTCAACTTTTGTTGGGGTGTGATTACTAAAAAAGGTCTGAATTTTCAAAAAAACAAAAAAAACATTTTCCATACACATTGAGGGGGAGTGTGTGTGCAAGTTTCTACTATAAATGGTTAGGGCTGGGCAAAGTCCAGATACATATATATAGATAGATCCATGTAAATGTCAGAACACATGAATAACCTAAACTCAGCAATAAACCGGTGCTGTAGGAAGGGGTGATTAATATGTATTTTTTGAGTGTAAATGTATTTATTTATTAGAATGAAATAAGCCCTTGCATATTTCTAACATAAATTTTCATAGATATGTAAGACATGTCACTTTGGCTCAGTCTGTAAGAGAGCCGCCTACTGATCACAAAATTACGGTACAGAAATGTTAATTTTATATATTCGTTTGGTTTAATGTGACGGGTTTACTCCCTTAAATTATTATGTGAGGATTGTTCTTGTTCTTGTTCTTGTTCTTGAAAAACAAAGTCAACTCAAGCCTCCAACTTGGACAGGGCACCATTAATATTAATCACCGCTACCAAAGGTTTAGGTTATTCATGTATTCACACATTTATATGTATCTATCTATGTATCCGGACTTTGCCCAGCCTAAATTGTTCATAGAAACTTGAAATTTTGTACACACACCCTCCTCAATGAGTAGGGAAATTTTATTTTGTTTTTTGAAAATTCCCCTCCAAAATAGGGTTTTAGTGCGGGGGTTCAATTTTCAATGTAACCGTATGCTAAATTGGTCACTAGTTTGTGCCCGCTTGTTTTTTTTAAAATTCATACATTTTTTAGTGATCACAGCCCAACCTTTTAATTGATCATCACCAACACAGCATATATGGGTGGCAGTGATTCATAATTTCCCTTGGAATGCTAGTATTTTTATATTTTATAAAAGAAGTCAAGCCATTTGCCTTTTACAATAAACTCATTCTTTAAGACATTAGATTTCATCTCAAATAACGTCCTCTTTTTTCTGAAAGAAGCCTGTCAATTTTCTTTCTTTCTTTCTTTCTTTCTTTCTTCCACCCTTTCTCCCTCCCTTTATTCCTTCCTTTACTTTCTTTCTTCCTCCATTTCTTTCTTCCTTCTTCCCTTTCTTTCTTTCTTTCCTTCCTTCCATCCTTTTTTTCTTCTTTTGGTAATGTTCAATTTATGGCGGTTAAATCAAAGAGCTTTTTGGTTGGCTAAAAAATGACTACCTCGATTGTAAATTGTAAAGTTCCACACACTTGTACACATGGGCATATGGTAACTCTTTGGTTAAGGGGGGCAGGGGGTTTGATTTGCCTGAAATTTTACACAGATTAAAAACACAAGTACTAATTTCCAATAAAATGTGTTTTTATCAATCAACAATACACACTTAGTACAATTTGCTTGCACACTAGATGTTAAAAACAGCACATAAATGTTGTGCCCTGTTTTAAACATCGAGTGAGCGAATGTGTGGTGTGTAACTTTACAATTTACAATAGGGGTAGCCATTTTTTTAGCCATTTACAATCAGTGTTGCCATTTTATATTCATTTACAATGAGGGCAGCCATTTTATAACCAGCTGAAAAGCCATTTAAATTAACCACCATAAAATTGAACATTACCTAAAATTCTTTCTTTTATTCATTCATCCTTTCTTTCTTTCTTTCTTTCGTTGTCAACTCTATTTGCCATAAGACACCACTGCCGAACCGAAAAATAATTGCCTAATTACTGGAAAGACTCCAGGGTGGGTTTGGCTGTCGTCTGCAATTCCATCTGAAACTGGAGAATGGAGAGAGAATTCGTCCTGCAGAGGAAGATGGAAAATGGGGTGAAAAGGAGAAAAGAGGGTTGGAAATGGACCAGAAGAGAGAGGAAAAGGCGAAATATGCCACGTTTGGTATTAACGATAAGGAATGTGAAGACTCGGAATAGGCTACCAACATTTAAACGAGATTGAGTAAACATTACAGACGCTTCTCTATTTATAAATGTTCAAGTTACAAACTTTCAAATATACGAACAAACCTACTTGTGAATTCAAATTTTGAACACCGCGCCCGTTCAGATGTTCAACTGCCACGGAATAGATGGCATTCCTGCAGCTACTTAGCATCAACCTGTAAACACAACCCAGTTGCTGCTGTCTGTGTGTTTAAGTGTGATTTTTAAAAATGCATATATTGCAGACATCTAAGCTTGGAGTTTATTAATCACTGCTACCAAAGGTTTAGATTATTCATGTGTTCACACATTTATATCTATCTATCTCTCTATGTATCCGTATTTCGCTAAGCCCTAACCGTTCATAGTAGAAACTTGAAATTTTGCACACACACTCCTCTTAAGGTGTAGGGAAAATGTTTTTTTATTGTTTTTTGAAAATTCTCCCCCTAAATAGGTTTTTAGAGGGGGGTTCAATTTTATCTATCTATCCAGCTGGACTTCTCCCAGCCCTAACCGTTCATAGTAGAAACTTGAAATTTTGTACACACACCTCAATGAGTAGGGAAATTTTTTTTGTTTTTTGAAAATTCCCCTCCAAAATAGGGTTTTAGTGGGGGATTCAATTTTCAATGTAAGCTTATGCTAAATTGGTCTCTAGTTTGTGCCCGCTTGTTTTTTTAGTGATCACAGCCCAACTTTTTAATTGATCACCCCCAACACAGCATATATGGGTGGCAGTGATTCATAATTTCCCTTGGAATGCTAGTCTTCTTTAAAAAGGGACACCATTGTTTGTTAAATATCCACTAATCTTTTGAGGCCTTGTTGAATTTTTACAACTGTAAGATACTATACTGTAATTTCTATAATTAGAAATTAGTCTCTAACCTCCCTTACCTACTTGGTAAGCGTTAACGATGTAAATGTACTTCCGAATATTTGGACATACAAACCCCAAGGAACCTATCCTATTCCTAAGTAGGAGAGCTCCTGTATATAAAAGGATTTATACTCTTATATTAGCAGCTATTTACTCTAAAGCTTATTTGTTTATGATGTAGGTCATTTGTTGAATAGCATTGACACTGACTAATTGAATTTCAAACTGAAACAGTATTTTTAATTTAAAATAAATCACAAATTCTTGCCTAAGTGAATCACTTAGTAATAGACACCGAAAAATGCCAAATGTCTCATTTGCATATATTATTGATAAGCTTGGAATAGTTCAGTACAAGGACACAAGTATGGAGCACTGAGTTATGATCGAACTCACTACAGTAGTAATGATTTTACCAGATTAGCTTGCTAACCATTACTCCATGGCGAGATAGTGAATGCCTAATAATAGACACCGAAAAATGACAAATGTCCTGTTTGCGTATATTATTGATAAGCTTAGCATAGTTCAGTACACAGACACAAGTGTGGAGCACTGAGTTAGTATCGAACTCACTACAGTAGTAATGATTTTACGAGATTAGCTCGCTAACCATTACTCCATGGCAAGATGACTTGAATATTTACTAAACTTAGTATGACACAAACAATCAAAATTGAAAACGTAGAGCAGAAGAAAGTAGATTTCGACATCTACCTAGGACAGGGGTTTGGAATCTTTTCAACCTGAAGAAGCATTTTTAGCAAAAAAAGAAATTGAGTCTATCGGAGGCGCATAATTTATTATAAAGCAAAATACATACAAGAAAACATAAATTTAACTAACTTTTTTCTTATTCAATGTTTTTTTTGGTTTTAAATCTTATCTGAAATTGCTCCAATGTCCGGGTCAAAAACGAAACGAATCGAAGACGCAACAACAACAAAAAAACGATAGGAAGTGAAAATTAATCATTAAAGTCTTTGATGAAACAGAACCGAACCGAACTGAAACACAAAACAAATCCATTACTGATTATTATATTAGCAATGGAGGGCTCATTTTTAGAAATACCCATAAATGAAATTTTTATAGACCCAAATTACACCCCGGAAAATAATTTATTTGTTTGCTCATAATATAAAATCTTTTTTTTTCACAGTGCCTAAGAGCCACTTGAGATGGGCTATAGAGCTGCATATGGCTCCAGAGCCACAAGTTCCCAACCCCTAACCTAGGACAATGAATCTCCATGGATCCTCAAAAGAAGAAGAAATCAAGCGAAGAATCAGCCTAGGTTGGCAAACATTCGGCTGAGCAAGTTTGGTCTTCAAGAACTATATGACGCTACAACCCTGTGTTGGTAGGTCACTTCACACCGGACGCCTTCTCCACCCATGTTGTGTTAATTTAGATCTGAAGAAGACCTCTGGTGTTGTTGGTTGAAGCATCTGACGAAGATGTGTAGATCACAAAGCAAGGTTGAATAAAAAAAAGAATGGTCACTTGTTTTAAAATTAACAATAAACCAGCATTCCAAGGGAAATTATGAATCACTGCCACCTATATATGCTTCTTTTTACCTTGTAAATTAAACAGAGGTGGTGGGCAGTGATCACTAAATAGTCCAAATTTTCACGTGAGAATGCTGCTAGACACAACCTAAGGGATCAATTTGGCATAAACTTACATTTTAAATTTATACTAAAACCCCTATTTTGGAGGTGAATTTTCCAAAAACAAAAAAACATTTTCCCTACTCATTGAGTGCATACCCAAAGATTGAGAGTGAACAGAGAAAGTGTGTGAAGGTGGATTGTAGAAAAACAATGGAACTATATCTTAGCAGAAACCCTTTTACCAGTGAAAAATAATTTTATATGGGTTCATTAAGTTGGGGTTACATAAAACAATTGTACGGCACCATTATCCTTTATTGATTATAAGGTTCTAACTTTCAAACCTCCAACCTCCAGTGGACGCCCATGAACAGATGATATTTTTCTGCATCCAACTTCAAAGTCTGACAGAAATTGACGGAATTCTCTTATAGTCATACAAATGCGTTGCAAGTCAAATACGAAACTAAAAAGCATACCTCTGTATATGCATGGGTGTCCAACAAAAAGGATGTGACACCTGCGTGGGCGTTCAAGAAACCTATAAAGCAGACCTGAACGGAGAGCAGACGCTGACAGAAAACTCAGGACCCAGAAGAGACAGACATCAGCAGAGCCGAAAGGCACGAGACCGCTGTCCCTGTTGGGGACAGACTGGTGGTTCTCCTCATCTCTCTCCAACTCTTCACTTTCCGGCCGACAAAGATGTATGCTATGAAATAAAAATATGTCCAGATATTTTTACAACCGAGTTTTCGAGTCATTCTTCCTTTCTTGCCAAGTCCAGGACATTCACCCGACTATCCAACATATGGCTGCGATACTGGGGATGTAACTGTAAAAAATATCCCTTGATCTGCTCTGAAATTGAATCAATTCTTCCTTAGCCGATCCACCCTTTCACAAAATGTCATTGAAAATCATTGAGAACTTTTGGAGATATTGTGTGGATAAATATGAGTGAATAAATGTATGAAAAAATACCTCTCACATCGAAAAATAAATCCTGGATCTGCCCCAAAATGTAATCAATTCTTTTTTAGCCCATGGAAATCATTGAGAACTTTTGGAGATAAAATGGACAAACATGGGTGAATATATAAATGTATGGAAAAAAATGAAAAATATCTCTCAATCGAAATTCCTGCATCTGCGATAAAATTTAACCAATTCTCATTTAGCCCATGGCCTACATTTCTAAAAAAAAATAAAATAAAATTCATGAGAACTTTTGGAGATATTGTGTGGACAGACATATAGCTCCGATCCAGGGGAGATAACTGTTAAAATTACTGGATCCGCCCCAGAATTTAATCAATTCTTCCTTAGCCAATGACCACCCTTGCACAAAATGTTATTGAAATTCATTGAGAACTTTTGCAGATATTGCGTGATCAGACAGATAGACACAAGTAAATACAAGACCCCCCCCCCAACATCTACAAGATCGACGCTCGTAATTCGTGCAGAAATGAATAGGAAACCGTGGGAGTGGTGGTAGGGTGAGGCTAGTCTGGCAGGAAGACAGAAATAGATATACACATTTTTAAAAATCGTTACCTCGCCAGAAGGTGACATTTTGACAAAACTTAACGCATTTTAGTATTTAGTATTTTAGCCATTTTCTTTAGACTAATCTAGCATTTTTAGCCATTTAAATGGTCAGAAATGGCTAACAATGTTTTTAGTACATTTTGGAGTTTTTTGACATTTTTTCGAGGTTTCAAAGTTGTCTACTCACTTTTAAAATCGTTACACTGCCTGTAGTCTATACTGCCTGTAGTTTTAAAATCGTTACACCTCACCAGAAGGTGACATTTTGACAAAACTTAACGCATTTTAGTATCATTTCTTTAGCAATTTTTGCTAATGTTTAGCCATCTTCTTTAGACTAATTTAGCCATTTAAATGGTAAGAAATGTCTAACAATGTTTTTAGTACATTTTGGAATTTTTGACACTTTTTCGAGGTTTCGAAGTTGTCAACATTGCCTGGACCTTCCCCTCCCCGAAAAAAAAACAACTTTTGCCCTGGCTCCGCCGCTGCTTCCAACTTTCGTTGTTGGCAAAAAAGAAAGTAAACATTAAAAAAAGTCCGGGTCGCATGTTTTGGGTGCACACTTGTCGACACGAACTGGAAGAGAAATGGAAGCGGAAGAAAAAAACCAAAAGAAAAGAAGGCAAGGAAAAAGAGAGCGAGCAGTAAGAGAAAATGGCCGGTCAGTGACCTCAAAAGAAAGTGCGCCAATTGGCCATTATGAATCAAGCTGTTTATTTCGCTTATTTAAATCTTTTGCCGGATATTCGTTTCCTTCCCACTTAGTTTGTGATCCTTTTTCACTCTCCCACACACGTATACGTAAGCAGTCACAACATGAGCGACTGGTACATACCAGTAACAATTGTTTAGTAATTTAATAATAACGGTGAAAATTCCACTGTTTAAAAAACAAAATTTAACTCGCTAAAACATATACTTGAAATAGGACTTTTACAGCAATTAATTGCGTCGTTAAGCCAGCTTTAGTGTAGTTGGGCTGGGATTTGAACTAATAAGAAAAAGGGTAGTTAAATTTGGTATTTTCGATATCAGAATAAAGATTATTTTGAAAAATATTGATATTCTCGAATGTGACCATCTTTTCACTTAAACTGATCCATGCGTTTGCTACTCTTGCCGAGAAGCAATTATTTCTAACACCAATGGAGGTCTGAATTTGTAATTTATGGCTGTGTCTATAGGCGTACGAGCGAGGGGGGTCAACTGCCCCCTCCCCAAATTCGAGCAAAACAGTGGGTAAATTTCGGTCAATTGATATTTTGCTGTCAAGAAAGGCAGAAAACAATATTTCTTCTAAGTTGCATGATTTGTGCTAAGTGTGCATCATCATAAAATTTCGGGCAAATCGAGCCCCCTGCCGCCCTTAACCAAAGAGTTCCACTACGCCCATGGCTGTGTCCTCTTGTTTTACTGCAGATAGATGAAGTCAG
>VCCN01001195.1:2278573-2290743 GCA_006491835.1 Architeuthis dux
ACGCGCTAATTTAGCGCTTTTTGCACTGCCAAAACAAGGAAACGCGCTAAATTGGCAACACTGCTTCCAATGGGTCAGCACGTTTTCTTCTGTATTCAAGGGTCTCTAGAATACAGAAGAAAACGTGCTGACCTAATACTTTTCTTTAAATCTATCTATCATTATTTTCTACGACATAATCGTTTCTTTTTTTTCTTTTTTTTCTCCTTTTTCTTTCATTTTTCTTTTACCACGATTCTTCTTCTTTACAGTTTATCATATTCCTGTTCCGTCTTTCCTTTTCTTTTTACTTTTCTTTGCTTTCAGAGTATGTAAATTGCTTTCTCAACTTTCCCTCTCTTTCTCCACCCTCTCCTGTTAAATTCAGCATTTTACTTTTCAACAAAATAATCTTTTACATGACCCACGTCCTCTTTTTACATTGGGTTAGGGATTGCCAGGCTTAGCTAAGCTTAACTCTTTCCAGACTGAATTTATCTAAATTTTACCAGTTTTTAGGGAACTCAAATTTAAATTCAAGTTGTGAGCTATGCACACAAGTTAGCCACTCTATATACCATACATTCTGGTAAGATTATGCTCAGGCTATATGGTAGAGGCATGTTTACTCATGAAACTCTATCATATCGCTAATTTAAAAGCATGCCGCCAGATTGAGTTATAAGTGACAGAGGAAAACAAACGCGTGTGTTGGACTGGCCAGAAAAAATCATGCTGCCAGATTCAGTTATAAATGCGAAAATATTTTCTTCACGCCTACAGATCTAAAAAAGTTGTTAACCAATATAAACCTAAATAAGCTATGGGTCCGGAAGATATTCATCCACGAGTGCTCAAAGAATCTGCGGATGTTTTGTATCTCCCACTGTACTGTGTTCTGAGGCAATCTTTAGACCAGGGTGAACTTCCAGAAATATGGAAAATGGCGAATGTCACACCTATATTTAAAAACGGTGACAAAGCTGTAACTGGTAATTATAGACAGGTGAGTTTGACCTAGCAAGTGTGTAAGATCTGTGAGAAACTTGTGAAGAAAGGAATAGTTACATTCATCGAGAATAAGTATATATTGTGTGATGAATAACATGGCTTTAGAGGGGGAGATCTTGTCTAACGAATCTACTTACCACGCTCGGAGAGTGGACTAAATTGTATGATGAGCGTGTTCCTTTTGATGCGTTATACCTAGATTTCAAGAAAGCCTTCGACTCAGTTCCTCATTGCAGACTGATCTACAAACTGCGTAGATGTGGCATAGCTGGCAAACTAACTTGTTGGATGGAAGACTTCTTGCAGGGTAGGAAACAAAGAGTCTGTGTGAATAGTTCTAAATCTGAGTGGAGGTGTGTAAGTAATGGTGTGTCACAGCCTACAGTGCTTGGACCAGTACTATTTTAAATATTAATGATCTACCAGATACAATATCTATAAAATGTAAAATCTTTGCAGATAATACCAAATTGTACAGTCTTGTCGTCGGTTGACCAAGTAAGAGTACAGGAGGACTTAGATAAATTAATGCTACGGTCAAGAGAATGGTTATTAGCTTTTAATGAAGATAAATGTAAGGTGTTACATGTAGGAAATAGAAATCCGTGTTACGATTACTGTATGAACGGAAATATACTAGATATTGTAAATGATGAAAAGGATCTTGGTATCATAGTAACTGATAAACTATCATTCTCCAGGTATATTGCCAATGTTGCGGCTAAGGCGAACAGGTTACTAGGACTGGCTAAGCATACCTTTTCATATATAAACAAGGACTCGTTCCTTATACTATATAAGATTTATGTCCGTCCACACCTAGAGTACTGTGCACAGACCTGGTCACCGTACTTGGTGAGAGATAGAAATTTTTTAGAAAAAATCCAGAGACGAGCAATTTATTACCGGAATTAAAAAGTATTAATAGAAATGTTTAAGATTATGCGTGATTTAGAAGTAGTAAACCCTGATGTATTTTTTACTAGAAGCGGGTACAAGGGACTGAGAGGCCACACATATACGGTAGAAGTAAATAGAAATAGATTGAATATCAGAAAATTCTTTTTTAGTAATAGAGTGGTAGTACTTTGGAATAGATTACCGGAATATGTAGTGCTATCAACAGATGTAAATGATTTTAAGAAGAATTATGATGTTTATTACACCACCACAAAGGTTTAAGGCCCTAGATATTGTGTAAATATGATTGTTAGGATGTGTGCTTGTATATACAAATTGTATACCTTTTTTTTCACCCTAAAATAAAATGTTCCAAATGTTTTAAAATGACAGAGGAAAACAAACGCGTGTGTTGGGCTGGCCAGATCTGGCCAATCCATCTGGAAAGAGTTTAGGACGCCCTCCGTGATACAATGGTTACCAACCTCGTCACGTGGACTAATTCGCAAGTGTAGTGAGATCGATTCTCACTTGGTACTCCCTACTTGTTGCTTTGTGCCAGGACCAGTAATGGGAAGGGGTTTTCGGAACTAGGTATACCGTAAAGCTTGGTAATGTCTACTAGGTATACAGTGATGTATTCATTAGTAGACATTGAACATACAAAAACCTGGCAATTGAGAAGTAGGTATTGTGCCTTTCGGATCCGCTGATGTCTGCGTCTTCTTTGAGTGTCGAGATTTCTGTCTGCCTCCCTTTGAGTCTCGGGTCTGCTTTATTGGCCTCTCCAACGCGTACGTGGTGTGAATCACGGTGTCAATCACCGGTTCCCATTTCCTGTTTTGAACACTGACAATTTTTAGACAATATACCTATTTCCTGAGGTGACTGGGTTCACTTACATTTCCGCCCAGGTGTCCCGAAACACATATCATAACATATGTATACAAAATATATAATTTACTTTTTTAACGGACAACTCTGTCTGTTCCCGCTGTCAATATGGAGAACGTGTTGTCACGGACGACTGCCATCGACGCACGCTGGAAGAGCCAGCTGGTCTCGTGCGGTTCGTCGTGGCGTTGAGCAGCTATGGAGCCTATTCGGCGAATGAGCTTCAATGCCTTGGGGCCTATCACATTTATAATATTTAAAATTAAGCATACTGCGCAGAATGTTCTGTATCAAACACGACCAAGTACAATGCTTACGAACCGTTATCTTTAAATAATGGTCCTTTTTAATGATCCCAAAATCAAGGTTTACCCCCCCTTCTTAAATTCATTACAAACATTTCTCATTTTCATATTCCCTTAATACAGTGTTTCCCAACTTGTTTTCGTTATGTGACATATCTAGGTGACATGTCATGGCCCAGTGGGATCATAGCATAGCAATTTTTTAAAACTAATGTACAATAAACCCTCGCTATAACTAACTACTTGGGGGGGGGGTTCGTTATAGCCGAAAGTTCGTTATACCCGATGGTTGTTCGGTAAATAAGAATTAAGTTCGGTAGTTCGCCGCATTTAACGAATGTCGTGGATCGTCGTCTTTTTGAGACCGTACTTTTCCATTAGCTAAACTTTCCACCAAAGCAAGTTCCTCAATAACTTCCAACTTCGTCTTCAGAGACAATATATTCCCCTTGCGCTTCCCTGAAGGAGTAGACGTAGGTGTACCACATTTAGAAGCCATGGCAGACATGCACAATCACCAAAAATGCATTACTGTTTGGAATAATTTTACAAGAAAACTTAAATCTAGCATCAAATCAATTTTCACTAAATCCCACATCTAAATATAAAAGCAACCATGTATCTATATCTAAATCATCTTATGATTTTTTTCTTCTCTTCTAATATGTTCTTCATTGACAAGCTCTGTCTTGCTCTTTTGTAACCTCCCTTTCCCACAATGTGACTATGAGGAAGATTCGGACAAATATTTTCTAATTGAACAAATGAAAAACTAAAGGTAAAGCTCCTAGATCAGAATACTGTACGAGCATCACCCCCCCCCCAAAAAAAAAAACCAACAACAAATAAATAAAGGGAGAAAGCATAACATTTGAACATTTGAAAAAGCACAACGCAGAACGGAAAGCGTGTTGACGCGAACGAGTATCCAAGGAGACTACGCCGAAACCACGCACGCGCAAGCCAGAATTCTTTCACACCAACATATCCTGTCACTGTCAGTCTTGGCACGCACGCGATCGGTGATTGGTTCGTTTGGTAAGTAAGAAGAAAGTTTGTTATGTGTTAGATGTTCGCCGCATTTATATAGTCCACGTGTTCGCCGCATTTATCGAACTTCATTCGGTAAATAAGAAGAAAGTTCGTTATGGTCCACGTGATCGCCGCATTTATCGAACTTAAGTAAGTTCGGATGGATCCGCCGGTTCGTTAAAGCCGAAACTCGTTATATCGGGGGTTTACTGTAATGTCAATAATAATGTATTTTTTTCAATTCGAAAATATTTAATAAAGAGAAAGAACGCAACGTTTTCTACAATCTTTATCTTGCTATAATTTGAGAAATCCCCGTGTATGTGTGCACCGAGATAACTCGACAACTTGCCATTGTACGAAGTTGATATTCGCCAGATATGTTCGTCAGCACACCCGTCATTACAGTGTCAAGTCGTTTGGATCAACAATTAATTAAAAAATAGATCTTTTATCTAAAATTATAGCGTTCACGATTTATAGCGTTCACGATTTAAAATGTTTGGCCAGTATGAAGAGAGAGAGAGAGAGAGAGAGAGAGAGAGAGAGAGAATCAAGGGTTTTTCTGCCGAATTTTTCTATAGAACGAGATTAAATTAAATACTTCGAAGATATAGTTTCGTACGATGGACCGAACATTATTTTATATGACAATTATGACAGGCTGTTCCACACGCCATAAAGACCGGCCCCTTCCAAACATGCATCTTTTGAACGGGCACTGCCCTAGTTTTTATTAATAACGCAAACATTATTGCAATAAAATTAACAGGTTACAAATGGCGGGCGTTTTCATCGACACATGTCGCTTTGTTATCAACAGTCCGTGAGAGTTGCTATTTGAAAGGAAGCAAAGTAAAAAATTAATGAACACTGAAATCGGCCAGATGCCTGTAAAGAAGAAAAAAAGGATTGGACAGTCTCTGTTCCCACCTGGAAAACGTGTTGTGGCCCACCAGTGTGCCATGGCCTACTCGATGGAAAACCCTGCCTTACGGAAGAATTTCATCCTCGTCGCCAGTAACAATAACACGCTTTCTATATACAGCCAATCTTTATTATCTGAAATACATAAAACATAACATAACACAATACGTAACATAACAAATATTTCAGATAATAATATGAACACGTTACTGGACCTCCGACCTGGATCCATCCCTGTCACTTATCGTTAGTCATTTCCTGTACCAATAAACTAAATATTTCTGGCAGTATGTTAAACGTGATGATTAAACACTGAATTTTGAAAATTTCTACCTAAAACTTGTTTAGCAAGTTTTGGCATTCACTGTGTATATTGGACAATCGAAAATCAGAAAGAAAGAGGTTGTCAGTGGTCAGGAATTTAGGCAAGCGTTACTGACAGAATAGGTCTATATTGAATAATGAAAATGTATTGTTAATGATTCTGCTAGAACAATGCATTGCAAATAATCTTAATATAGAAATGTATCGTAAATCATTTTTATCAAACTCCAGGACCAAGTCAGAGTTGAATTTACTTTCCTATGTAACAAGAACAATCCTCACCAAAAATAGGGGCGTAAACCGATATGTAAAATCCCCATTGCAGAGACCTGGAGAACAACTGCCACCGCAATAAAGAGAATCCAGACATTTACAAACACCTGCCTTAGAAGAATTCTACGAATTCGCTGGCCAGATACCATCAGCAACAAGGAACTGTGGCAACGAACAAGACAGCAACCTGCAGCGGAAGAAATATCCTTCGCAAGGCCTGCACCCAGCATTACAAGACATGTCCTCTTTTGGAATCCACAAGGTAAATGGAAAAGAGGCAGACCAAGAAACACCTGAAATCGTAACCTGGAGAGAACTGGTCATACATGGGAACAGCTGGTAAAATTGGCCCAGGACCGAAATGCCTGGGGAGTCTTTATTGGTGGCCTATGTCCCAAACGTGGCCACAGGCTTAGACAAAATCCCCATTCACCTACCGTGATTTGATTTCATGATCTAGTGATCGCTAGCCTGCTCTAAACTGACAAGTCTTACGTACCCCCAAAGTTTATAGGAGACATTTGCAAGGACGTAGAAGTAGGAGCAGAGTTTGACCCTGGAGCAGCCAGGCTTCTACTATATATAATGCATACAGGTGCATCTCAAAAGATTAGAATATTGTGAAAGAGTTCAATATTTTTGTCAGTTATTTAAGAAAGTGAAAATTATATATATTCTAGACTCATTACATGTAAAGTAAAATGTTTCAAGCATTTTTAATTTTTTAATTTTGATAATTATGGCCTATTATCTGAAATATTTGTTATGTTACGTATTGTGTTATGTTATGTTTTATGTATTTCAGAAAAATAAAAAATACGCATCTCAAAATATTAGAATATTCCATTTCAAGTTTGAGTAAATCACTATTTATGCAGAATAAATACCATGAATCTCTAAGTCTGGTTCAGTACAAACAACCACAATCATCGGGAAGACTGCTGATTGACGGTTGTCCATAAGGCACCCATTGACACCCTCCACAAGGAGGGTAAGCCACAGAAGGTCATTGCTGAAAGGGCTGGCTGTTCACAGAGTGTTGTATCTAAGCATATTCATGGAAAGTTGACTGGAAGGGGAAAATATGGCAGGAAAAGGTGCACAAGCAAGAGGGATGACTGCAGCCTTGAGAGGATTGTCAAGCAAAGCCGATTCAAGAACTTGGGGGAGCTTCACAACGAGTGGACTGTGGCTGGGGTCAGTGCATCAAGAGCCACCACTGAGCCACTCCTGAACCAGAGACAACGTCAGAAGCGTCTTACCTGCGCTAAGGAGAAAAAGAACTGGAGCGTTGCTCAGTGGTCCAAAGTCCTCTTTTCAGATGAAAGTAAATTGTGTATTTCATTTGGAAATCAAGGTCCCAGAGTCTGGAGGAAGAGTGGAGAGGCATATAATCCAAGTTGCTTAAAGTCCAGTGTGAATTTTCCACAGCCAGTGATGATTGTGGGTGCCATGTCATCTGCTGGTGTTGGTCCACTGCTTTTTATCAAGTTAAGTCAACGCAGCCATCTACCAGTAGAGTTTAGAGCACCCCATGCTTCCGTCTGCTGACAAGCTTTATGGAGATGCTGATTTCCTTTTCCAGTAGGAACTGGCACCTGGCCATAGTGCCAAAACTACTAGTAACTGGTTTGCTGACCATGGTATTACTGTGCCTGATTGGCCAGCCAACTCGCCTGACCTGAACCCCATAAATAATCTATGGGGTATTGTCAAGAGGAAGATGAGAGACACCAGACCCAACAATACAGACGAGCTGAAGGCCGCTATCAAAGCAACCTGGGCTTCCATAACACCTCAGCAGTGCCACAGGCTGATCGCTTCCATGCCATGCAGCATTGATGCAGTAATTTGTGCAAAAGGAGCCCTGACCAAGTATTGAGTGCATAAATGAACATACTTTTCAGAAGTTTGACATTTCTGTATTATAAATCCTTTTTTTCGATTGATCTTATGAAATATTCTAATATTTTGAGATAGTGGAATTTTGATTTTCATGAGTTGTAAGCCTTAATCATCAAAATAAAATAAAGGCTTGGAATATTTCATTTTATGTGTAATAAATTTAGAATATACGAAAGTTTCACGTTTTGAATTAAATTACGGAAAAAATGAACTTTTCCAGGATATTCTAATCCTTTTAAATACACCTGTATATAATCAGGAAGAAAGGGATTGTCAGTGGTCAGGAATTAATGCATGCGTTGCTGGCAGAATATGGATATTATATGCATAACGTAAATGCATTGCAAATCATTTTACTGTAGAAATGCATTGAAAATGAGGGATTGTCAGTGGTCAATAATTAAGGCATGAAACGTACCTACAGAACAAGGCATCATTATTTATTATCACCAGAAGATTTTAATCTAAAATATTATATTATTACTCTACTTGTTTGTATGTACGACCATTACTGGTTATTATTATTGATATCTTTCATTATTTCTCTTCTTCCTCCCCATCCACCCTTCTAATGTTATGAAAAAGGGCCAGAAAGGAAGATGGTGCTTATGCTTGAATGGGAGCAAAAGGGACCCAACCTTCACTATAACTGCTTCCCTCCCCACCCTTGCAATGTAATGAACAAGGGTAATAATGGAAGAGGGTGCTTATGCTCAAATGGGAGCAAAAGGAACTCAATCTCCACTATAACTGTCCTTCATCTATTACTTCTTGTTCACATTGAAGCCTAAAAATTAAGTTATAGTAGTAGTAGACCACATGAATATAGACAGATAGCAATAATGACGAACATATTAGTTTCATTTGCCCTTGCCTGTTATTATAGTTAATATATATGCATTCTATATGTAATAAAGAAATCAGGGTTAATAAATAACAAATAAAGGGTTAAGAAGTTGAAAATGGCCTAAACAGCCGTAACATGTACATCATAAGACATTATTTAAGGGTCAGACTGCCGTAAGGAAGCTAGCGTGCTGATAATGCTAGAGAGGAAGTTCTCATCTGTAGGGTAATGTTAGCGATATGCGCTTTCTCTCTCTGTCTATCTCGCAGTAGTAAAAGGGTTGCACATGGTAATGCCTGGGTTGCACATGGTAATAATGCAATGAGAATAAAGAATACAAATACTTTACAACAATAATAAGAAGTATATTTATTACAGAAGATATAACAATAAAGTAGTTCTCAGCTGTTGAGAAGAAGAAAGAATGCATTTAAAGAGTTCGTATACTACTTAGTAAGTGTCCTTAGTTTGTTGAAGATGTTAAGGAAGTGTGTATGTATGAATGTGTACGTACATAATCAGAAGTGAGTGGCGCATCTCTGTGGAAAAGAGTGGATCCGTCATGGATTTGTCAAGCGACAAATCTTGACTGACCAAAGAAAGAAGAATAGTCCGTCTTCTTATAGAAAGAGATGAGTGGAGGATGAGAGGCTGGTCGAAATATCGTCCGTTGAACTGGGTTCCGTCAAAGTTCCGAGATGAAATGTAAGGTGACAAGAATACAAGGGTTTGCCAGACTTGTTGTCTACAAAGTGTATCGTGTTTCGAGTCAAGTGCCGTTTTTCCGTGTTACGAAAAGTTGGTTATCTAAAAGCACTGGCGGACAAGATAACTTTATTTCTCTTAATAAAAACCTGGGTGTTCTTAAGGAAAATGTATGTGTCAAGTGGTTTCACTTGTTGAGTGTAAAAATACACATGTGTCCGTTACAATATTTAATTTGTACAGCAATATTTTAACCGTACTACATCAAAACCCGCACTAATCAAAACCGCACCATTCAAGGTCAGCTATGGAAATGGGGGTGGGGACACGCAGGGGTACGGCGTGTACTTACTTCTCAATATCCAGGTTGTATTAATGTTCTATGTGTACCAATGGAGACATTACCGTATACCTAGTTCCCCAAACTCATTTCCACCATTGTTCAAATGTTCAAGGTATTGCTGTATCTTAATTGCAGGAATATATATGTGATAGTAATGATGATACCTTAGTTATCAACAACATGGAATTTCCACAGATCCAAAGCTAGTTAAGTTATTATTATTTTACAATGGTCAATTTTCGCTAGAACCACCTCTTTTTTTTTACATTACCCAGTGCCCAAAACGGTTCCAGTAGGCCCCAAATAGGATTTATATTTGTGAAAAATTCCCCCTTTTTAGGGCTTTAATAAATTGCGTATTTTAATTTTAGATGTATATTTTTAGATTATATTTCAGATTATTTTCTGGGGGATTTAGATTTAGTCCTTTTAGATTGCGTCGTTCACCTTTCTTGCTTAGGCTTTAAAATTGAGGGGAAACTTTTTTCTCACTTTTTAGCGGTCAAATATGTGGGGAAACTTTTTTTCCCCTTTTAAAGTTAAAAATTGAGGGTGAACTTTTTGTATCCTTTTTTAGGGGTAAACTTCTTTTTTTTTTTTCGTTTTTCTTCCCCATTTTTAGGGGTAAAATTGTCGGGAATTTTTTTTCCTCCCTTTTCCCCTTTCCAATTTGAACCCTTTTAGGGGTTAAAATTGGAAAGGGGGAAAAAATCACCTTCGGCCCTTTTTGATAAGGTCAACTTGTTGTTATTTTTTAAAGATTTTTAACTCCCTTATTTGCGTCGTTACTCGTTAGCGTTGTCGACGGCGGCGATGACGTCGGTTGCCAATCGCAACGGCGATACAAATCAATTTCCACTCGAAACAAAATGGCCGAGCAAAACCAATGGGTTTACGATGAACTGCTGGATTTTCTAGGAAATCCTCTTTTCCAAATACCAGTTGTGACATTTTTGGAGGCTCACTGTTTAGGTAAGAAGTGTAGCTATCAATGTTGTTATATTTGGGCTGGAAAATACCACGGTTTTATTTTTACAAAATTGTAAAAGAAAGATAGAAGTTGAGTTTCGTTTTCGTGGTGTGGTGAGATTCTGTCAAATTTGTCAATTGTTTATGAAGTTTAAAAAAAAAAATTATTATTATTAGGCGATTGTTACCTTTTCCGCGTTAAATTCAAAACATCGACGGCGTAAACTATTTTTTCAGTGACGAAACTACCATAGTGATGATAACAAGTTTCTTGCTTTGGTTTGTTCCGTAATTGACTTAAGTTATACAACAACCCGAACAACCGTATAACCCAGGAACCCTAAACCTAACCCTAAACTTATATCCTTTATAGTTAAAATACAGTTTTAAATGGTCATGTTTTCTGCTTTCATTTGAAAATGAATTTTTTGGAAGATAAATTCACAGATAAGATTTTTTCAAAGGTGAAAAATCTGTGATCAGAGAAAATTTCAAAATTTGTGAAGAAAAAAAGCCGTTCTGAGTTCCCCAGATAAAAGACAAACATAGTGCAACGAACATAATTATTGCAGGAATATATATGTGAGAGTAATGATGACGGAAAATTTTTGAATTTAACGCGGAAAAGGTAACAGTCGCCTATTATTATTTATTGCAAAATCATTTTTATATTTTATGAACAAAAATGAACAAATATTTGCACCAGAAAATTGACACCTCATTTTAAAAGCCTAATTAAAATTTTTCAAATTCCTTTCTCAATTTTTTTAATGTTTTTCTAGAAATACAATAGCCCAAATTTTTGTCTGAACAAAAAAAAAAAAGATTTTCATTAATTATAACGTACATTTTGACTGTTATAAATTCAATGTTTTCTACATTCAGAAAAAAAGAAATCAATAATAACGCCATTATCGATGACAGTAAAAAGTGAAAAGTTTTTAAAATTTAAATATAGTTAAAAATCTACAAAAAAAAAAGAAGATATTCTTCAGCTGACGTCACCCGTAAATTTAAGAATAAACTTTTAATGAGATTTAGTTAAGTGTTTCGACACGCCCAAAACAAATAAGAAAAATGCACAGAAAAATGTAGCGAAGTTGTAAATTGTGAAGTTTCACACGCTCGCTCACTCGATGTTAAAAACGGCGCACCAATAGAAAACGGCGATTGTTACCTTTTCCGTGCTAAATTCAGCAATCATTTTTTTCAGCGTTCAATATCATGTACTTGTAGAGACTAGTGTCAGTCGAAGTGTTATAGTTTAAAATCAAGTAACTAAACAGTAAACCCTAACTTATATACTTTGTTGTTAATTCAAACGAACATAGTGCTGCGAAAAAGAACGCAGAAAGAATGATTGCCGAATTTAGCACGGAAAAGGTAACAATCGCCTAGAAAACATTATAAGAGAATTCATGAAAGAAAAACAGAAATAAATACATAGATTACATCGTTATTACTTTAAATAAATGAAATTGTTGAATTATTTCTATTTGTGCGCCGTTTTTAACATCAAAGTGTGCGAGTGTGTGAAACTTTACAATCGGGACGACCTTCCCTACATTGTGTCGAAAATTGTTCTGTCAAAAAACGTTTTCGCAGAATGTTTTTTGGCTATAAAATGTTTTATCTGGATTTAGTAAAATATCTTAAAATGATTTTTCAGATATTTTTCTGTGATAAAAAACATCGCTTGAGTATTATGTTCTTTCTTTCTCCCCCCTCTCTCCACACACACATCTGTATATATATA
>VCCN01001195.1:2293823-2306147 GCA_006491835.1 Architeuthis dux
GTTTCACAATCTTACTGTAACATATATATATATATGTGTGTGCATATTTAAGTGTGTGTGCACATATGTAAGTGTGTGTGTATATATATGTGTGTGTGTGTGTGTGTATATATATGTTTGTTATGTGGATGTAAGGTAATCCGACATAATGGTAGAGGTAATTTGACAATGTGGAAATGAAAGATTGAGAAATGAATCCTGGGTGTTGGTCACTCTCCTGATACCCCATCTGGGCACACAGATAACAAGAGTCTAACCCACAATTGACCAACATCTAGGACTTATGCCCCCCCCTACAAACAACACTCTCTCTGTTTTTTCCCAGCTCAGTACACATTTAACAAAAACATGTGAGTAATCAGACTGCACACACATGAGTTTTCTGCACTGCAAAAGAGCTTCTGAAAACGCTGAATGAAACTCGTCAAAATGCATCAAGGCTTATCTTTATGATAATAAATATGTTTGAGATGTAACACACTTTTCGCAATCTTTCATTTCCACATTGTCAAATTATCTAATTATCTATATATAAATATTTTTTCAGTGTTTGATTCATCAACTGAAGACAATGAAGAGTACAGAAAGATACATAATGATTACAAGCAATTGGTAAGAATCTTCACTTTTCTCCTCTCATATTTATTCATGCATAATGGGAGCCATTTTGGTAAAGATCTACATCTGTTAACCAAGTGGAAAAAAATAGAAACAATTTTGTTTTGCCAGTAATTTTTTGTGCTTTTAATCCGTTAGATAGTTTTTAGAAAAAATGTTTTTTAAGGTTTTACGAGGGGAGTTCTATTTACACTGTAACTGTATGGTAAACGGGACCAATACTTTCCGTATGTGAGGCTTTTGGAGAGAAGAATCTGTGGAGGGAAACAAACAGTTGGTCCATACATAAAATAGGCTCTCTCACGTGGTCGGAGAGAAAGTGATTTCCAAAGTGAAAATGGTTCCTTTTATTTCCGTTGATAAACATCAGTGTATTGAATTCTGTTTTGCTGAAAATCTAGCGAGTTGGTTAAATTCTGTTCTTAGTTGCTTTACTGAAAGAGTGACCAGTAAGGTGATGATAGCAGTTCAAATCAAGCCGTACTGACTTCCTCCTCCCATTCTCAAGCTCCTAGGTTGTTGACCCGTCACTGCTGTGTGCCCTACTGACTAACTGCCTCCTGATTTTAAATCGCACCCTAAAAAATACTAGGCAGAGCTGATTGGTCGAATGCATTTTATTTGTGACCCCAGTCAACCATTTGACCCAAATTCTTGCCCAGAATCTGATATCATCCAGCTGAGTGAAAAACCTAATATTCCCTCCCAAAACGTCAGTCTTCTGTACCCTCCATCCTTCAGCAAGCAAACACATGAACACACAACCCAAATGTATTTCATTACACCATTTCTTTATGTTTCTATTAATCTATGTTAGTTAAAAGACATGGTAGGTGTAATAATAATAAGTGGGTCAGAAGTGTTTGGTTGAGATGTTACTGTATAATCTAACTTCATGATCCCTGTAACATCTGATATTCCAACCGACTGCCTAATCTGATTTAACTCTGGTCAGACTATTGGGCTTGAACCTGTAAAATGATTTTAGGATTATCATTAAAATCCTTCGGCCAATTATATTTTGTTGCATCATTTTTAACATAGGGATGAGCGAAACTAAGAAGAATAGAGATTTGTGTTGTATAAACAGTGAAATGTAAAATCCTCTTTTCTCAGCTGGGAGGCAGAGGGATTAAAGGGATTTCAGATCAGCAAGGGTTACAGAGGAATGTCAGTGGACTAAGGTAATGGTCAGCCGTATATAAGTGTACTTTATGATAATTAAAAGTAATACCAACTAGCATTCCAAGGGAAATTATGAATCTCCGCCACATTGCATACTGAAACCCCCTCTCAAAACCTATTCAGGAGGGAGATTTTTAAAAAACAAAAAAAACATTTTCTATATTCATTGAGTGAAAAAAAATTGTTTCTATTTTTTTCGACTTGGTTAACAGATGTAGATCTTTACCAAAAATTGTTTCTATTTTTTTCGACTTGGTTAACAGATGTAGATCTTTACCAAAAATTGTTTCTATTTTTTTTGACTTGGTTGACAGATGTAGATCTTTACCAAAAATTGTTTCTATTTTTTTCGATTTAATTAAAGGATGTAGACCTTTACCGTAAACTTTGTTAATGTCTTGCTGCTCTCAATCATCTGAAGTTTATGGTATGTGTCTCTTGCATTAATCAAGTCTGGCCACCCCTGGACCAGATAAACTTGTACAGATTTACTTGTAATCCTTATTTCAATACTGTTCAATACCTGCAACTCATTTTGACAGGACTTGGATAATCTCCATCGGCTAATTACCATGATTGCTGTTTTCCCACTTCTAAAAGAAGAAACACATTGTACAATCCTTTTCCTCTTAATCTCAATAGCTAATAATTGCTTCAGGCAACTTGCTACAATACAATTAAGACAGATAGCCACATATATTGACTCAACACACAATGATTTCCATTATACAAATCTTGGCTTCCTAGTTAATCACCACTACCAAAGGTTTAGGTTATTCATGTGTGCTCACATTTATATGTATCTATGTATCTATCTATGTAGCCGGACTTTGCCCAGCCCTAACCGTTCATAGTAGAATCTTGAAATTTTGTACACACTCTTCTTTCAATGAGTAGGGAAAATGTTTTCTTTGTCTTTTGAAAATTACCCCCTAAGTAGGTTTTTAGAGGTGGGGTTCAATTTTATCTATCTATGTAGCCGGACTTTGCCCAACCCTAACCGTTCATACTAGAAACTTGAAATTTTGTACACACACTTCCCTCAATGAGTAGGGAAAATGTTTTTGGAGAATTCCCCTCCATAGTATGTTTTTAGAGGGGGATCAATTTTCACTGCAAGCTTATGCAAAATGGTTACTAGTTTGTGCTCAGCTTGTTTTTTTTAAATTCAGACATTTTTTAGTGATCACAGCCCAACTTTTTAATTGATCACCCCCAACACAGCATATATGGGTGGCAGTGATTCATAATTTCCGTTGGAATGCTAGTTTACTGATTATTATATACAGGGTGTCCCATAATTATGACCTATCTGTAAAAATGGCAAGGGGGGTAACTTTGTATTGACCTAATAGTAAAAGCAACGTTTTCCACAATCGAGACTAGTCAATACAAAGTTATTCCTCCTACAATGCTTGTAGAGAGGACATAATTATGGGACACGCTATATATAATAGCCCTGTTCAGTCAATAATGCTTGCCATAATTCCTGACCACTGACAATCCCCCTCTTGTTGATTTTCAATGCATTTCCATAGTTTTGCATTCTTTAAGATAACGCATTTTAGAGGTACCTTAATTCAATACCTCTGGCTACAATGCCCGTTTCGGCTACTTAGAGGTCACAAACAAATGAACAGAATCAGACTTTTAGTTTTATATAGATCATACCAGTGAAATAGCTCATCAACTGCTTCAGGACAATCATTGCTTTCACTGTCTATGAAATCACCATCTATAAATTGTTTTGAATCACTATCCGATTTACTGTCAGAGTAAGAAGACTCAGGGCAAGGAAATTTCTTGTGAGATATCTTGTCAGCCAATCCAGGACAATAATTACTTTCATTACCTTCATCATCATCTACGACTAGACTTGAATTACAACCTGATTCACTGCCTGAGTAAGAAGACCCAGGATGAAGAAATTTCTCAAAAGATATCTCATCAGCCAATCCAGGACAATCATTGCTTTCACAGCCTTCATCATCATCTACAACTGGACTTCATCACCATCTAGGAATTATCTAGAATCACTATCTGAATCTCTGTCAGAATAAAAAGAACCAAGAACAAAGAAATTCTTTGCAAAATATCTCGTCAGCTGCTCCAGGACAATAATTGCTTTCACTATCTTCATTGTCATCTACAAATTATCTGTAATAATAAGAAGACCCAGGAACAAAGAAATTCAAATGGTTCTTCGGACAATCTACCAGATCTAATGTCAGAATAAGAAGACCCAGGAACAAAGAAATTCAAATGGTTCTTTGGACAATTGAACATTATCTAGATAATGAAATTTTCGGACGATTGAACTCCTTGTTATTTGTGTTGTAAACACAACGTTTCGGCCGATCCATTCTTCGGCCTTCTTCAGGTGTAAAATCCAAGTGTGATGGATTAAACAGAAGTTATTTTTAAAGGGGGGTAGCCCTTATAGCGCATGGCTCAGGTGTTTCTATGTCTTTGTCTTGTCGGGTTTAGATTTGTTGAAAAGCGCTATAAGGGCTATCCCCCTTTAAACATAACTTCTGTTTAACCCATCACACTCGGATTTTACACCTGAAGAAGGCCGAAGAATGGATCAGCCGAAACATCATGTTTACAACACAAATAACAAGGAGTTCAATCGTCCGAAAATTTCATTATCTAGATATTTTAAAAAAATGTTTGAATAAAATAACATGGAGTTCAATCGTCCGAAGAACCATTTGAATATTAATGACCTTTCTCAAAACTATAGAAAATAACAAAGAAATTGTTTGAAATTTTTTCTTGTCAACCACTCCCTAGTGGTTAATTCTTCTTAATCTAATATACATTCTTTCAATAAAGAGATTGGCCATAAATCATTTTGCTTATTCCAGTTTCTTCAGACAATTCAAAGCTGATTAGATCAAATTGAACTCATGTATTAGCAGGGCAGGCTCTATGGTTCCTAGTACTTGTGACAAGCAGTGGCGCTATCTGGAAAGTTAATTGCTGGTAACTTCGACGCGAGCAAATTAAACGTAGAAATGGCTATTTCCTTGCGACTTTTTATAGCTGAAAAGAAACAAGACGATAAAGTCGCTAACATCTGGTGTTGCTTATTAAGCAAAGGAATAGCAAAGGAAACAACACTTTGTTTGAATGAAATTATTATTTATTTTTTGTAAAAATAGTTAAAACTATGTATTTAATTTTATTTTTTTAATAAATAAGTATCGAAAATGTTATTAAAATCAAATAATATGCTGATTTTTGCCAGATTGACACCCAATGAATATAATATCTACTCATTCTGTCTAATTAGACAATATGGATATAATAAATTTTTGTTTTTAAGATTTATGATTATTTTGGTTTTTTATTTCTTTAAAAATGTTTAAATTGAGCTATGACCGCATCTGAACATTGTAGTATTATTATGTTTGTTAAATATGAAGTGACATTTTTTGAATAGTAAGATGAAGGATGATACAAACAAGAAAAAATGGTAAATATTTAATCAAAATCTGACCCATTTGAAGCCATATCTTTTTTCAATGATCCTCTAATGATAATATGCCATCTCTATAAAACTGCTCGGGTTTAGTGGTCACAAATTCAGTAAAAGTACCAATTATGGCTTTCCTATTATCAAACCTTTTATTTTGGATATGAAGTTCAAAATGCTTGAAAAGATCAGCTAATAAGCGACACCAGATTTTAGCGACTGTATTGTCTCGTTTTGTTTTGGCTATAAAAAGTGGCTAGGAAATAGCCATTTCGACGTTTAACTTACTTGCGTCGAAGTTACCAGCAATTAACTTTCCATAACCCAGCAGTGGCAGATCTACTGTAAAACTAATGAAGCTTAAGCTTCAGGTCCCCTAATCCCAGAAGTAACTTTTTTTAATGAGTTAATTTTCCCAAAACATTGATGCAGTTTTAGTACAGATCAAGCACAGAGATAAGTGATTGGTTGCTAAGTGAAATGATATCTAAGCCAATGCGCTTCTTGGCGGTAGTAATGTTCCATTTATGGGCGCTCGGGAACGCTGATGATATATGTCCTACGTTCAACTCCTAACACATATTTTAGCAGTTTTGCCATGCAGTTATAAAGTACTATAAAGTAAACTAGAGAGTCTAAAAAAACTGAACACCATTGCAAGGGACTGTCGGATCTTGTTGGATGTTGTGTTATTGGCGCTGGTTGCGAAGAGGGCCCCCTAACAGTAAAAGCTTCAGGGCCCCCAAAATGTAGGTCCGCCACTGGGGGCAAGCTGAACTTTGGCACCCTTATATAGTATTATCTTTATTATTATTATTTACCTCTGTCAACAAAGTTGGAAAGCGGTATATGTATTTGGTCACATCTGTTTGTCTGTTCTTCTGTCCATCTGTCCACACATATCTCTGAAAGTACTGAATGGATTTCAATGAGATTTTGTGGAAGGGTGGGCAATGGGATAAAGAAGAGGCTGTAAAATTTGGAGGCGGATCCAGGAATTAAAAAAAAATCTTTCCCATACATTTATGTATACGCTCATGACTGTCCACACAATATCTCCAAAAGTTCTCAATGAAATTCTGTGGAGGGGTGGACAATAGCCTATGGAAGAACTGATTAAATTTTGGAGTGGATCCATGCACAATTTCCTTCCCTATGTCATGGTTATATGTCCAAACCATATAATATCTCCAAAATTTCATGTCTGTCCACATGATATCTCCAAAAGTTCTCAATGAATTTCAATGACATTTTGTGGAAGGGTGGAAAATAGGCTATGGAATAACTGATTTAAATTTTGAGCGGATCCATGCAGAATTACCTCCCCTACGTCATAGTTACATGTCCAAATCACATAATATTGCTAATATTTTTATCTCTGTCCCCACGATATCTCCAAAATTTCTTAAGTAATTTCTATTAAATTTTGTGAAAGAGTGTGCTATGGGTTACAGAAGAAGTGATTCAATTTTGGGGCAGATCCATGCACAATGACTTTTAGTGACAATGGTGTCGGCACAGGTATGCGCTTTCTAGTTTGATTATGTTTTACAGTGAGAAAAATAAACATATAGAAATAAGAATGAAATGGTTCTTTGGACGATTGAACTCCTTCTTGTTATTTGTGTTGTAAACACAACGTTTCGGCTGATCCATTCTTCGGCCATCTTCAGGTGTAAAATCCGAGTGTGAGAAATTATGTTTAAAGGGGGGTGCCCTTATAGCACATGGCCCTGGTGTTTCTGTGTCTTTGTCCTGTCGGGTTTAGATTTGTTGAGAAGTGGAGGCCACATCGGGTTGAAATCCGCGCTTGTCTGGCTAATGCATTTAGTCGCCATAAACGTTGTGTTTACAACACAAATAACAAGAAGGAGTTCAATCATCCGAAGAACCATTTCAATATCAATGACCCTTCTCAAAACTATAGAAAATATCTCTAGAAATAAGAAGTTCATTACACTAATCAGGTAAAAGTAAATGGTCCCAACACAGTATCAGAGTTTCAGAACATCATTTAATGAAAACAGATTCATTATTACAACAAGGAGAGTATCCATTTACAAGTATAATTATTATCTTTACAGGTTTTTGTTACAAACACCAAACAGCAACAAAAGAATAGGTGCATCATGTTACATGACGTTTATTATGTGTTAATTACAACAATTCTCTTATTTTGACTGTTTTTATTGAATGTTTAATTGAATCATTTTCTCATTCATCCATTTTGTATTTGGAAAGTCCTACCATCTAAGACAGATGACAATCACCCCCTCCCCATTGCTTGGCACCCTAGGTAACTGCCTGTGTTGCCAGTACCTTGAGCCAGCCCTGTGTATTAGTTTTCACTTTGAAAAGGTTGTCTGCTTCTTTCAGACTAATTAATTAGTACTTCAGTCATCCTGACATCTTGTTTTATGAAAAAATGTTTTCATAACATGTCAGCCTGACATTTTGCACACATTGAATTGACTGCTGCTAAATCTTCTGGCGACAGCGGCAAGACGCAGTTGTTAAGAAGTCATTTGAGACGGAGCAGCACTTGAGCTACTTCAGGGTCGGATCCAGGATATTGAGCAGGATTTTGTTCTACCTCATCTGTCTAATTAGACAATATGGATATAATAAATTTTTGTTTTTAAGATTAGTTTATGATTATTTAAGTTTTTTATTTATAAAATTTCATTATCTAGATATTTTTAAGAAGGAGTTCAATCGTCCGAAGAATGATTTGAATATTAATGACCTTTCTCAAAACTATAGAAAATAACAAAGAAATTGTTTGAAATTTGTTCTTGTCAACCACTCCCTAGTGGTTAATTCTTCTTAATCTAATATACATTCTTTCCTTGCCACTTTTTATAGCCGAAACAAAACAAGATGATAAAGTTGCTAAAATCTGGTGTAAAAAAATTCATGCAGTTTTTGTACAGATCAAGCACAGAGATAAGTGATCGGTTGCTAAGAGAAATGACATCTAAGTGAATGTGCAGTTCAAAATACTTGAAA
Source organism: Architeuthis dux (assembly GCA_006491835.1). Classification (NCBI taxonomy): domain Eukaryota; kingdom Metazoa; phylum Mollusca; class Cephalopoda; order Oegopsida; family Architeuthidae; genus Architeuthis; species Architeuthis dux. The sequence goes on from VCCN01001195.1 coordinate 2,302,117, forward strand.
AGATGATAATTTGTAGGAAAAATGTCAGGTGAATATTGAGGATGCTGCAAGTCTTCATATCCCAATTCACAAGCTTAGACAAAGTTAGCTGAGAGGTATGGAGCTGGACACTGTCATGGAGCATTTCATTGAGTTTATGTGGGACCCATTTTTCCAACTTTTTAACTTTACCAGTTCCCTGAGATAAGGTGATATGGTCACTGTTGATGTCCTAAAGTCTCCAGAAAGTGCTCAAACCATTGTTTGTGGGTTGTTGTCCTCTGCTGTCAATAATTCTTCATCATTAAGAACAGGTTTGAGCCTCCCTTGAGGTTTATTATTGGTATCCATATTTCTAGACCTAAACCTATAGAACCAATGCTGAACAGTTTGCACTGTAGTAGTGTTCACACCAAATGCTTTGTCGACATTATCAGCAGCTTGAGCAGCATCATGTCCTAATTTGAAATCGTACTTGAAAATTAGTCTAACTTCTTGGGTAGACACCATTGCTGTTAAGGGCTCAAAAACCTCCAATAATAACGAATTATATCTCTATTTACATTGAATCTTACAAAAAATGTAATTACATTAGTAAATATTTCACTTTTCACATTAATCTCTGTGAGGTAAAAAAAAACTACATTTCATGCGTAACAACCTAATATAGTGGTACCTCTCTTAACGAGGACAATCCATTCCACAAAATGTCTTGTTAGATGAAAATTCATTAAGTGAATAATTAAACCCATAGGATTTGAGTAATTCGTTCCAAATAAAAATATCAAACCACTAAAACCTTAATAATAACCTTGTAAATAATGTACTAATTACTTTCTAAATAATGTATAAATACAAATAAATATGTACATAATGTAATAAATAAATGAATAATAAGTGCCTAGATACTAGATATAAATCTAGATAATTATAAATTAAATCTGTATTATTCTGGATAATTTTATGAAATTTCATATTTTTTCTCGCAAACTGAAACTATTTCGCTTTTTTTGGCAATTGGGACCAGTGTTGCCGATTTTCGCGCTAGATTCAGCGTGTTTCTTGTTTTGAAAGTGCAAAAAGCATTAAATTAGCGTGTTTGCGCATAGAACATTTTGGCCATTTAAACAAAATTTAGCGCTTTTTGGAAATCAAACTTGCGCGAAAATATTTTTTGAGTTGGCAACACTGATTGGGACCTCTTGTTAAGTGAAATGTCATTATAAGCAGTGTTGCCAATTTAGCGCGTTTCACGCTAAATTTAGAGCGTTTCTTGTTATTAGCGCGTTTTTGCCTAAAACATTTTGGCCGTTTTTGGCCATTTTGAAAGTTGAATCCCCCACTAAAACCCTATTTTGGAGGGGAATTTTCAAAAAAACAAAAAAAAGTATTTTCCCTTCTCACAAAATTTCAAGTTTCTACTATGAATGTTTAGGGATTTGTGAAGTCCAGCTACATAGATAGATAAAATTGAACCCCCCCTCTAAAAACTTATTATGGGGGGTATTTTCAAAAAACAAAAACAAAAAAGGGGTGATCAATGAATAAGTTACTTCTCTCGCCTTTTGTTGGGCACTAAAATGTCAAAATTTTCTAAAAACAAGCATGAATGCTACTGGACACAAACTAAGGGACCAATTTAGCATAAACTTAAACTGAAAATTGAACCCCCTCTAAAAACCTATTGGGGGTGGGGCAGGGATTTTCAAATAACAAAAAACATTTTCCCTACTCATTGAGGGGAGAGTGTCTGCAAAAAAAATTTCTACTATGAATGGTTAGGGCTGGCGAAGATAGATAAATACATCGATACATATAAATGTTCGAACACATGAATAACATAAACCGAGCAATAAACCAGTGTTGTGGTGATTAACTAAACCCAGCAATAAACCAGTGTTGTGGGTAGTGGTCAGGGCCGGATTAGTCTATATGCAAACTATGCCACGGCATAGGGCCCAAGACATTGAGGGGGCCCACAAATAAACAGCAATATAGAACTTTATCACTATTCCCTTGGGAAAAAGATCAATCATAAATAATTGAACAGTTTTCTCACAATAAGTCCCGACTTTATTTTAAATATTTGTACATATCTTATCATTATGCTTAAGTTTCAATAAAAATTTCCCTATCAGTAAACTATTTTTAGTATGTTTATGTTTCAATATAAACTTACTGTTCAGATCTCATATCATTTTAATATGGTGGGTCCCCAAATTATGGGTGGGCTAGGGCCCATTGTGGTCTTAATCCGACCCTGATACTGGTGATTAATATTAACATCTTTTTCTTAGATCGAGTCTCTATTGGACAGCTTCAGAGCGGACACAGGATTATCACATGAACAGATCATCGAAGCTTTTACACAGATGCATAACAAAGAGGATATCCGTGTTGTTTTCCAAGTAAGTAATCTTCAGTGATACCTTCTGTAATTGTGAGATGAGTCCTTACTTTTAGTTTTAGGGGGGGGGGGCTCAAATAAAAAAAAATGTCACGTTGAAGCTATTTGAATTAATTGCATAGAAATATAGAGCGCTAATGTGTTGTGCCCGGAATCTGTTGAGGAAAAGAAGCCGGACCTATTGATGAGAATTTGGCCTTCTTGTGGAGGAATGATTTTGTGGCACGTCGGCTTGTGGCATTAGATTTCTCCATAGTACTGGTTTTTAAAAGGTGGGTTGAAATTGACTCCATTTAGAGACAAACATTTCTTTATTCATTTATGAGTGGAAATTTGGTTAGTGTTTATGTGTGCATGTGTGCATATGTAAAAGTCCATTGTCCGTGTATATGTGTGTAAATATGTAAGAGTCCTTTGTTCGCGTATAGTTGTTTTTGTGTATGAAAGAGTTCACAGTTATATTAAAATGTGTCTGTGATAAAGAGTTCATAATTATATTAAAAATGTATATGTAAAATTAAGGGAGTTTGCTTACTTTATTCTGGGTTGTTTTTATACTTTGCCCGTCCGGGGTACACGTGAAATATCCTATGCAAATCATGGGAGACAGCAGTGCTGTGAAACACGTCCTTTTGTTATGGCACATGGGGAAAAGAAGGGATGATTCAAATCTCGTGCCTGTCATGTGATTAATTGCTGGTCCCTGATTGGCTGCTACTACATGAGGTGTGAGGGTTACAAGACTGTGTGTGTGAAAATAGGGAACTACCCTTAATCACAGGGGACAACTTCACTTTGACTTGCCACAGAAACACTTAATATTAGTAATAAACATTTAACGGTTACCATGCTTGTATCAAAGTCTATATTCCCCCAATATTAAAAAAAGAATGTTCGAAATTGATTAAATTTGTGTTAAAAATGTTTTGTTTTAAATACCTTCAATGTAAAATACGTTCTGAACAAATTCTTGTTTTAAATACCTTCCATATAATATACGTTCTTAACATATCAAACAAAAAACAAAAAGTAACTAAACAATGCAATAATTCTGTGTATTTTAAAAACAAATTAAATTAATAGTGACAAAGTTTGACGGTGCACTTGTGTTAAATTGTTTGTCAATTAATACTAGGGGAGTCTTGACCCCTCGACAATTTTCTCAGGGGTGTTTGAGCCCCCAAGCCCCCACATTCAGCTCCTATGGTCCTTATCATTTCAAGAGTTTTTGGACTTTTGATCTCATTGTTTTTGTTACTTTTGTTGTTACCACAATGTTTCAGCCAATATATTCTATTGACTTCTTCAGGTGTACAATCCATATAGAAAAACAGGCCTTTTAAAAAATTAAATTGTGCATCTTATATGCCGGCAAATACAGTAATTGCCACCTTTTTTTTCCTATTAGCTACCATTTTCTGGCTATACATTACAGGAGGGCCGGGGGTGCCTCCCCTTCTCATGAAATATCTTCCTTGTTTGTTTTGTTTGTTTAAAACTTTGAACATATTTTTGCCGATAAACATTACTGTCTAGTGTCTACACATGCTATGATGCCAAAAACTCTATTTTAACATCAAAACCATAAAAATACTAAATTCTTTAAGATGTAAACCATCAGAAGCAACACACCTCGAGTACTGTG
>VCCN01001195.1:2313002-2323484 GCA_006491835.1 Architeuthis dux
ACTTTTGTAAGTGGGAGTTTGTGATACACCTGCATTTTATATAATGCATAGCTTTAAAAAAGTAAAAATAATGGTACAGGTCTGGTTAGGAACTAGAAACCATCACGTGACCGACATCTTTTTGCAGCATGTCATGTTGGTGGTGATCAATTAAAAAATTGGGAAAAGGGGTGATCAATGAATAAGTTACTTCTCTCGTCTTTTGTTGGGCGGTGATCACTTAAAAGACTGAATTTTCAAAAAACAAGTGGATACAAACTAACTGATCAATTTAGCATAAACTTACATTGTGAACCCTGTCTAAAAAAGTATTTAGGGGGGAATTTAAAAAAAACGAAAAGTTTTTTCTAGACATAATAAGGAGTAAATTTCAGCCCTCTAGCTCCTATCCAAAAGTAGAATGTTCCTATGAAACCTTTCATAAGACGAAATGGCGTAAAGTGAAGAAGCAATTCAATAGAAACCATCACGTGACCAACGTCTTTTGGCAGCATGCCGTGTTGGGGGGGAGGTCAATTAAAAAAATTGGAAAAGGGGGTGATCAATGAATAAGTTACCTCTCTCACCTTTTGTTGGGCAGTGATCACTAAAAATGTCTGAATTTTCAAAGAACAAGCGTGAATCCTGCTGGACACAAACTAAGGGATCGATTTACATTGCAATTTGAACCCCCCTCCCCCCCCCAAAAAAAATAACTTAGAGGGGGAATTTAAAAAAAACATGTTTTTCTGGACATAATAAAGAGTAGATGTTTACATTTTCAGCACCATTGATGTGGCCTGTATGCGTGATACATACATAGCCAGCCAGACGAACTTAAAGACTGAAGAAACCCATGTTGGCAGTTTTGATGACTTTTTCTAATTTACCATTAATTTATATGGGAAAATTCTTTCCTCTATGTCTGCCAGTTTTATGCCAAGTGTAACACCCTTATGAGCTCTCTTAAGTTTTTCCAATACCGTAAGGCATATCTTGCGTTGGCATTCATCTTACTGAAAATCCTCTTGCCGAAGTCGGTTTTACTTTTTACGTTGATTGGTCACTTTTTTTGAGAGTTTATTATTTACCAAAAACACTGGTTAACTTTTTTCTCTAAAAAACTGTACAATTACCTATGTTAATCCAAATAATACCTGAAATAAAATGAAAAAAAAATTCCTTTTATTGTAAATACTCAATCGACAACAATAAATCCTTTTTCTTTTCATAGGATTTTATTTACATTCATGTGTCTGTACATGATGTACAGACACATACGATTGTAAATAAAATCCCTTTTGTTTTCTTCATAAATCTTATACACAATATATGTTATAAGTACTAAATCTTATCGTAAATAAATACCAGATTTACAATAGATGCTTTTATTTTCAAAAATTGTAAACATTAACATACATAAACATACATAAACATAAACATTGCAGTAAATTTAGGAAAAAAAAGTTAACCTGTGTTTTGGTAAATAATAAACTCTGAAAAAAGTGACCAATCAACGTTCAGTAAAACTAACTTCGGCAAGACCCCTTGCTAACAGATGCACAAAATAAATCAAGATAAAGCACAGATGCTCACAGATACAGTTCAAAGCTATGGCGGCTTGATGCTGAGATGCTGAGTGTAGTTCCCGGGGAAGGAATTCATCACTCTCGATTTTTTTGATGCGCGCTGCCTCTAAAGTTAATTTACTAAGCTTAGCTTAGTATGGCACAAGGCCACAATAATGGGGTACAATTAAGCTTTAATGATTAAGAATATTACACTGCTTCATTTTTTTTATTTCAGGCAGTAAAAGAACTTTCACTTACTTCAGCAGAGAGTAATAAGGATGTTAAGAAAGGAGAAAGTCAGAAGCTTCCTGAATTGAAAACAAAACTTGTCGTAAGTTTTCGCTGTAAAATGCATCCATATTCTGTAAAACACACATACCGGGATCTACCGTAAGATCACCCACCCAATAGGTTGCTATGACATCAAGTCTGACATATCTGTCAATTCGTTGTATAAACAAAAAGTTGCTTCAAAAAAATTAATTCACTCAATACTTCTTCACTATTTGAAAACAAACAAGTTATATTATTTATTTATTACAAAGAATTAAATTATTTTTGGTGTTTGCAGGTACTAAATACAGTCTATATAATATATAGACTGTATTTAGTATATATATATGTTTGGCTCTCATAGCAACTTAAAAAGAAAACACTGTCCAAAGATACGATTAAAACAAATTGCCGATTGATAGTGAAGTGAATAAAAACACGTGAGTTGTAACTTGTTTTATTATGCTCAATTTAGCAGTTGTGATGGCCTTTGAATAATGGCCCTGGGCTATTATTTGGTCCATTTTTCCACCCAAATTTGGCTGTTTTTCCGTTTTACCACCAGCGCAATCTTATGGTAGATCCCAGTACAGGTATATTGAATAGTGCATTTAATTTGTTCCAAAATTTTCTGTACTGTTCAAAACTGCACTATTCAAGGTCTTATTATAATTTAATGTGGCTTTTTTTTCAGCTGTATTGAAAATGCTGTGCCCTCCGCCAGCAACAGAAGTTGGCTCCAGTGAGCCAGTGAAAGTGGCCAATCAGGTACTCAGGTTGAGTCGACCTATTTAACATAGGCAGAAGGAACTGCCATAAATGCTGGTCATTCTGGCTCACTGGCACTTGGCTCCTGAGGTGTGTGCATATCCGAAGTTTGATTAGAGATGGTGAGAAGCAAAGAAGAAACGACCAAAGAGAGGAAGTAACGAAGACAGGATTAATAGTGAACAGAGGATGTGTGTTGAGGTGGATCGTGGAAAAACAACAGAACATACTCAGTTATATTAATTTGCACAGCAATACCTTAACTGTACATCAAAACCCGCACTAATCAAAACAGTACTATTCAAAGTATTCCTGTAATTAACCCTTTATATGGCAGCCCTAAATATATTTTAGATATCAAAACAACCTTTTTGTATATTAAACTAGACCTAATTACTAGATATTTTCAGTTGCAAGAAATATTTTTGTTTATGGGGGCAAAATCCCCTCTGATGAAGTGATCATATATGGTGCCTCAGCCAAAAACTGACCAAAAATGGAAATGTAAAAAAAATTAAAATTAAAGTAGAAAGTTAAATAAAACATAGAATTAAAGAATAACATTCAGTATAATGAATAGATACAAAAAATTGATATTGACAAAAAAAAATAACACCTTTGTTGATTTTAAAATGTTATTGTGCAGGCCAAAACCAGGATGTGGTATGCCTCAAAACATTTTCTATCTTTATTCAAGCACAAGTGTACAAGCATGTAGACCACATTGGTGTGGATTATGTTGTCGTTATGGCTACAATATTTATATGTGGCTGACAGGTCCTCAGGTGATCATATATAGTCACTTGCCCCATAAAGGGTTAATATGAAATTGGTTTATGATCCCCTTTGAAAAGCCAACACTGGAATTCACTTTTCTTTTTAATTGTACAGGATGTATGACCTTTGCATATAAGACATTTGGGGGGAAAACAGTGGGTCTTATATGCCATCAAATACAGTAATTTGAACCCGGTTGGCCAATTACATTTTCAAGTTTACATCTAAAATTGAGTCGAAAAACATTAGAACATCTAGATTCTCCAGATAGATATTATTGATAAATATATGTGACTTTAATCTTCAACATCTATTTTATTAAAATATGACTTAAATTATTAAAAATATTACTTATTTTATTACTACAAATTTTGTTAAAAATCATCTAAATTGCAATTTCTAACATCTAAACACAAGCAAAAAAATCTGTTGTATAGCGGAGTGAATGTCCTGGACTTGGATAGAAAGGAAACTCGAAAACTTGCTTGTAAAAATATCTGGACATATTTTTATTTCATAGCATACACAGCATACACTTTGTCGGCCAGAGAATGAAGAGTGGGAGAAAGATAAGGAGAACCGTCAGTCTGTCCCCAACAGGGATAGCGGTCTCATGCCTTTTGGCTCCGCTGATGTCTATCTTTTCTAGGTCCTGAGTTTTCTGTCCGCCCGCTCTCTGTGTTCGGGTTTGCTTTATAGATTTCTTGAACGCCCACACAGGTGTCATCCACATCCTGTTGGACACCTACGCATATACCTATTTCCTAAGGTGAGCAGGTCACTTACATTTCCGCACACGTGTTTGACCCTGGAATAACCTTTTTGTGGCAGCATATCATAACACATCTAGATTTAGATGAAAAACATCTAAATTGGCAACTCTGTGCAAGGGACTTATCTCACATTTCGGGATAACACTGAGCAAGGGACATAACTCACATTTGGTTATGTCAGTCAGTCAGTAACAGCAATCGATGCTAGAGATGCTCGCTCATGTAGCGGAGATCTCTTTCCCAGATTTAAAGAGAATTAAAGGGTATGTCAATCAGTCAGTCAGTTCAATTAAACAACACAGGTCAAAATTGAAACCTTGATAATTCTTCTTCTTTTCAGGAAAGTTTTGGACTTGGATCAGCTGAGCCAAAAAAACTTAGCTTGCCAAATAAATCTGTGTGCTTTGCCAATATGCAAGAGGGTGATGCAGCTTCTTTAAATGAATCGAAGAAATCAACAATCCCAATTCTCCAGGTAAGAAAAGAATTAGACTAGCATTCCAAGGGAAATTATGAATCACTGTTATCTATATACAGTATTGCCCATAAATAAGTACACAAGTGGTAGCAATTTTTAATAGAAAGTTAATTAAAAACCAAACATAGCAGGATTTTATTATTTCTAGTGGAACATTACACAATCAAAACAGATATTATCAGGTATTATTTATGACCAAACTCTCCAGCATTGAAACTCTGTTGCCAAAAATATTTTTTCGTAGTGTTGTACTCATCTTTGGATGGCAACATATTCATATTTTTGGTAAAATTAACGTTCTATAACATAGTGGTCGGGGTGTACTTATTTATGGGCGATACTGTATGCTTTTACCTTGTAAATTAAACAGTAGTGGTGGGCAATGATCACTAAAAAGTCCAAATTTTCAAAAAACAAGTGAGAATGTTGCGGGACACAAACTAAGGGATCAATTTGGCATAAACTTACATTGTAAATTGACCCCCCCCCTGGGCTCTGACTTGCTCCTTTACAACCTCTCCTTTCTTTTTGGTGCTCGTTCTGCCATCCATTTGCTAAGTAGGTTACCTGCAGCCTACATCTGCTTCTCTTGCCTTTGATGCACCCTGTTAACGTTAAGTTCTCCAACCCACCCTTCCCCATTATGCATCCCCAAAATTCCTACTCTCGTTAAAACTTCCTTATTGCTTATATGCTCTTTCCCTAATGTTCTTAATATTCATCGTTAAAACCACATCTCGACTGCTACAAGTCTTTTCTTCATTTGTGACAAAGCTGTCCAGCATTCACTGCCATATAAGACATTAGATATTACATACAGGGTCGTGGGAATGAAATTCATATGGGGGGTGCAAGCAAAGCGGAAAATCTTTTTTTAGACCACACCTTTTAGATCGCTGTAAAATACCACTATTGTATAAAGTGCACTATTTAATTGATGGATATATGATGATATCTAATTGATGAAGATAATTATAAACAGAAGGCTGTTTAGGGAATTTTTGAAAATAGAGCTTCAAAATCTGTTCCAACGGCCTTGATATAGCAGTCTAACACTCTTTTCTTTGTTTCCAATATCTTTTGATACTTAATACTTTGCTCAATTTTTGAAAACCATCTTTCGTTATTCCGATATGCCAACAACAAATCTTTCATCAGGCACTTAATATTGGTCAAAAGTAAAAATAGGAAAATGAAAAAAACTAGGACGATCATTACTTCTGGTTATTTTTGGTGATTAGTTTTTAGAAACCATCAACCAAAACTGTCAACATCAACATAGGTTTCTTCAGTTATCAAGTGGGTCTAGCTGGCTGGCTTGCTATGTATGTGTCGCGTGTACAGGCCACACCAATAAAGCTAGATGGCTGGAAATTTAAACATTTACTCCTTATTATGTTTAGAAAAAATCTTTAGGTTTTTATTGGAGGGTTCAATTTACAATGTAAGTTTATGCCAAATTGAACCCTTAGTTTGTGTCCAGCAGCATTCATGTTTGTTTTTAGAAAATTTGGACATTTTAGTGCCCAACAAAAGGTGAGAGAAGTAACTTATTCATTGATCACCCCTTTTTTGTTTTTGTTTTTAAAAATTCCCCTACAAATAGGTTTTTAGAGGGGGGTTTAATTTTATCTATCAATGTAAACGTTCATAGTAGAAAGTTGAAATTTTGTATAGACACTCCCTTCAAATTTTTGTTTTTTGAAAATTCCTCTCCAAAATAGGGTTTTAGTGGGGGGTTCAATTTTCAATGTAAGCTTATGCTAAATTGGTCACTAATTTGTGCCTTTTTTTAGAGACCACTAAGTGATCACTGCCCAACAAAAGGCGAGAGGAGTAACTTATGCCCATTCATTTGACACACCTTTTTCCAATTTTTTAATTGATCACCCCCAACATGGCATGCTGCCAAAAGTCGTTGGTCATGTGAAGGTTTCTATTGAGTGACTAACCAGACCTGTTCTTTTAAGCTTGAGAAATTTGTGATAATTATCTTTGTTTTCGAGTAATTGTGTAACTCAGTTTTTGCTAACCTTTTTAGCACTATTTCCTCTTTTATATTCGATACCTATAGACCAAGTGTGGCCCAACCGAGGCTCATGAGCCACATGCGGCTCTTTGACATTTAATCTGCGGCCTGTGGAAATCTATTGGCTGAGCTCCTTTTCTCATCACAGTTAAGATACAAGTTAAATAAAAAAAAGATTTTAAGCTTTATAATTATTTACAGTGTATGAACTGCCATCCCGCAGGATTAAAATGAAAGTTTCATGTTCAAGGTTAGGAAAAATATTTAAGAATTTAAATCCTAATTTTAATGCTAGACTTGAGTGAGGCATTGTACTTCAGTGCTAAGGGGAGGAAGGGTGGGAGGCAGAGGGATTAAAGAAATTCTAGGTCAGCAAGAGTTACTGAGGTAAGGGTAAGCGTAAGCGTATATGTATATATATATATATATATGTGTACTTCATACATGAATAAATATTATTGCGTCAATACTCAATATGGCAAAGTGGGACAACTTAACTGTCAAAAATGGATTGCATCATAAGGACTGACTTGATTGATCACTGCTAAAGAAGCTGACATTTTTTTTACTTTCGTACTAAGCTGGCACGGCAATGACTGTTTGAGTTTTAGTAAAAAACAATGATATGTCATTTTATTTTTTTTATTAAATCAAGTATTGTAAACCATTTTTATTAATTTTTGAATACTATTTACATTCATCCTAATTTTTAGTTTGCTTAATCACAATATCAGTAAGGCTGGCACGGCAGTGTTATTGTTTTATTCGTTTATTGTAAACCCTTTTATACATTCTGATGATGATTTTCAATAAAAAACATGTGTAAATTTTGTTTATGGTCTTGTGGCTCTTACATTAAGCAAGTTTGGCCACCCCTGCTACAGGCATAAGTTCTAAGAAAGATAAATGTCTATAACAGTGGTTCCCAACCGGGGTGGGTGGTTGGGAGAATTGCGGTAATCCAAGGGTGGAATAAGGCTATTAGGTAAAAATAAAAGTCCAGTCTAGAATAGGGTTTTCTGCACTTCTATCTATCAAGTCAAAGGCTCGAAATAACCTCCAAGTTGAAAATGATTTAAGATGTGCCCTCTCACTAATAGAGCCACAAATTGAAGAACTAGTAGCAAAAAAAATCAAGAACAAATGATGTGTTCCTAATTATTTTTGTTTGTTTTCTTTGAGTAACAAATACAATGCAGCAGCTGTACAATTATAAAATTAAACTAATTCTTAGTATGAAACTGTTTAATTATACATAAAATAAAGTTATTATTTGAAATTATTATTTCTTAGTCTGCTCGGATAGTGTAATGGTTAGCACATCTGCCTCACGTGCAGAAGGTCCTGGGTTTGATTCCAACTATGAGCAAAGAGTGTGGAAAACTCTTCATTAGGACAAATTTCCCTTTGTACTCAGCAGCCAATTGGGTACACTGTAAGCTGTGTGATTAGGGTGGAAAAAATAAGTAATGTTCCTAGATCAGAATACTGCACGAGCATTACCTCTCCCAAATTGTTAAACCAGGCTTCTCTCTTCTCTCTGTTGCAACTTAATAAATGGAAGGGGGTGGGGGTGTACTAGTAATCTTATTGACAAAAGTGGGGAATGACTGAAATATAGAATTAGTTTAATTTTGTACAGCTGCTGCTGTGTATTCGTTACTTAAAGAAAGCAAGCGAAAATAATTAGAACACATCATTTGAAATTCCAATTTATTACAAAACAAATAAGAATTCTGCTATTGTAACTGATATACACATCAATGTGATCTCTGTTCTTGTTTTTTGCTACTAGTTCTTCGATTTATAGGTCTATTAGTGATGGATCACATCTTAAATCATTCTCAACTTGGAGCTTATTTCGAGCCTTTGACTTGATAGATAGAAGTGCAGTAAACGCTATCTCTAGACTGGACTTTTATGAAAATCTAATAGACTTATTCCCCCCTTCAATAATTTTCAAAAAACTTTCTGCTGAGATACAAACCAAGGGAGGCAACTGCTACTAAACTTAATTGAAGTTTTAGGTTGTGCTACTGTTTTGGTCAAAACGTTTCTTCTGTTTATGTCATTATGTAGCATTAAGAGCATTTTAGATTTAACTAAGTTCATTCAAAAAGGTCGCTTTTTATTGTATTGTGGCAGATATTTCAGACTTAATGTCTTAATTATTATATGCATATTCAAGTTGTCCAGTTTTTTCATACTAAAGTGCACTAAAACATAGATGCTTTTAAATTTTCTTCTACAAAAACTTAACCCCCAAATAAACACCCACCTAAAATAACCGCCCATGAGCAATCTATCGGGTGGGCGATCTTACGGTAGATCCCGGTATGTATTCGTGTACAGGCTGCACCAATGGAGCTAGAGGACTGAAAATTTAAACATCTACTCCTTATTATATCTAGAAAAAACCTTTTTGTTTTTTGTAACACCCCCACCCACCATAGGTTTTTTATTCATGCTAGTTTTTTGAAAATTCAGACTTTCTTAGTAATTACTGTCCAACAAAAAGGTGAGAGAATTGATTAGCCCTTTTTCCAATTTTTTAATTGATCACCCCCAACAAGGCATGCTGCCAAAAGACATTGGTCATGTGACGGTTTCTGTTGAGTGACTAATCGTAGCTGTTTTTTTAATTGTCAAAATTTGTGTGTTTTTGTTTATTGATTCTAACATTAAAGATGGAAGAAAATAAGGGTAAAGATCTACATCTGTTAACCAAGTCAAAACAAAATAGAAACAATTTTTTATTCTTTTAATCTGTTAGACCCTAACAATCTTCATAGAAGTTGTTATTTAGAATAAATGTTTTTTAAGGTTTTACGAGGGGGGTTCTATTTACAATGTTAAAATATCAAAGAAGCCTCACAAGAGAAGTAACCGAATACTTCGAAGCCTCACTTCCATACAACGGACGGAAAGTAACAATCCAGTTTACCATACAGTTACATTGTAAACCGAACTCCCTCGTAAAACCTTAAAAAACATTTTTTTCTAAAAACTAAAAACTTCTGGGAAGATTGTTAGGGTCTAACGGATTAAAAGCACAAAAAATAATTGGCGAAAAAAATTGTTTCTATTTTTATTCGATTTGCTTAATGGATGTAGATCTTTACCAAAATAAACATTGTCAGCATATTATGTTTTTTTAAGAAAGGTAAAAATTTGTGCATGAAGAAGTTAATGTGAATGAATGAATGTGTGAAAAGTGGTTTGCAAAGATTCATGAAATTCTGGAAATTAGTTGCTAAACGATACTCCACAATCAGTTAGATCAAATCAAGACATTATTTGAGAATAATCAACGTTATATGATGCACAAGAGAGCCACTCAGGGGCATATATTCAGGGTGTGCTAGGTGTGCACCACACATCCACCAAAAATTCATCATAAATATTATTTTGATATTACTAAGTTTACCCAATAGTATAATCATGGATCATAATAGGAAAGTAATTTTTCTCTCCCTTGTAATGAAATATTTTGCGAGTTGTACAAAAACCACTTAGCACACCCTACATGGCTAGTTGTGTTAGTATCAAGATATGGCACTCTGTGGACAGTGGTAGAGCAATAAAAAAAATAAGAAGTAAAGGTGAGCTTTATTTCAAAAGCACACTTGTGTGTTCCTTTTTCAGTGTTGCTGTGTAATCTGAAGGAGGGGAGGCGGAGAGAGATTGAAAAGTCAAACATTGGACAGAGTGGTAGAGGGAGGGTATACAATGTATACCCTTCCTTTACCACTCTGTCTATACATTATGGTCAAAGTGTATTATCTGTTCGTTCATCAGCTCCTAGATCAGTGGTTCCCAACCGAGGGGAGGGGG
>VCCN01001195.1:2348542-2360885 GCA_006491835.1 Architeuthis dux
TGAAGTTTCTTTTTTGTGTGTGCAGGCACGATATAGAGGGTGGGTGAGTTGGTTAATTTTTTGAAATCTCTATAAAATATAATTTGCTTTCCTGTGTTGTTATATATGAAGTTTTATTTTGTGTGTACTGGCCCGATGGGGGGTGGGGGTGGAGTTGCATGGCACCACACCCTTTTAATTAATCTTTTGACATCTCTATAAAATATAATTGGCTTTTCTGTGTTGTTATTTTTGAAGTTTTTTTGACGGGGGTGGGTACAGGCCTGAAGGATGAGGGGTGCATGTAAGGTTTTTTCCCCAGGCAATAGCGGGTACCCCAGGTAGTTCATATATATGTATTGTATATATATTTTTGTGTGTAACACTTTTCAATGAGCACACAGATACTACACTCTGATCCTAAGTAGAAGTGCCAGGGAGTGACACTTTGATCCTAGACAGAATACACAGTTACTACACTCTGATCCCAAGCAGAGGTGCTGGGGAGCAACACTTTAATCCAAGGAAGAATGCACAGATACAACACTCTGATGCTAAGCAGAGGGCAAGGGAGCAACATTTTGAGCCTAAGCAGAGCGCACAGATACTCTGATCCTAGGCAGAAGTGCCGATCCATAAATAATCCTGTCATTTTTTATGGGTACTCTCCTAATTTGGATATAATACCATGCTTATCTTTGTATTCGCTTAAAAACATGCCTATTCTGTTTGGTTTTCAGAAGTTCTTCCTTATTTACATTTCTTAGTTAAGTATGACACAAGGCCAAATATAGAAGAGTAGAAAGATTGTATTGCGCCAATACTCCAGGTGGGAAGGTACTGCCTGCCTTGAAAATCATTTCTTTCCTTTTCTCTATCTTTCTTTCTCACTTGATAAATTTTGGTTAGAATTTCACAGACCCAAATAGGAAAGGCTAGGAAGATTGCATTGCGCCAATACTCTGGGGGGGGGGATGCCTGCCTTGAAAATCATTTCATCTTTCTACGCCCTTTCAACTATCTGTAACTAGAAAACGCACGTGTGCACACACACACATACACACAATATCATTTTCTTTTCTTTTCTTATTTGGTAGTGTATCATCACAGGTAACTGACGAAAAAAAAATGTTTCGGTAACGCCTTTTTTGGGTATAGACAAGCAATCTATCTGGTGATGAGATGAAATAATGACCCCCCCCCCCAAAAAAAAAAAATCAACAACTTACAAACAGCTAAGCATTATAAGTTCAAAATACAATTTGACTTTTTTTTAGCAAGCTTAGTTTTAAACATTTTATAACGACTGATAAAACAAACAGCCTAGTATACTATATCATCACTCCTTCCCGCCTACTTTTACCTATCTACCTAGCAAACACACCACTGATTGACTGAACTACTAACCTCATCCCCCCCCGTTAAAATTCGGCAATGGACTGCGCCGTCTATTTACTGTCAAAATGGCGACTACACGTGTGACGACCGTCGGGGTAAGACTAAAAATGTGCTGACAGTCACCCTTCATAGTCAATAATAGCAATTATCTACTAATCACTTGGTGTCAGTGATGAGTGCCGGGGGTCATGTCTCCCCGAGGGAGTCTGTTTACACCCCCATGAGCTACAGGTCGTCCCGCGAGGATCAACAACACTACAAGTCGGTAACTTCTCCAAAGCCCAACATTAACAACTTTAGTCGTACTAATTCTACTATTAGTAATAACTTAGACGCCGTTTCTTCTCCTCCGTCTTTTTCTTCTGTGAGGGCGAAAAACCATCCAGCGGCCCAAGTAAATAACGTCACGCCCAATAGTAACTCTGCTTCGTCTTCTCCGCAATACAGGAGTAAAAATAATGAAGACTTGACCTATTCGAAAGGCAATATTGTGAAAGGAGGAGTTGGGTGCCGCCTGTACGGTTCGATCCTGCAGAACTGCCGGCAGCAAGGTGTTCTGTATCACGATCAGGATTTCGAGGCAAACGATACATCTATTTATTTTTCACGGCTCCCCCATTGTCAGTTTGAATGGAAAAGGTGCACGGTGAGTTTCATTTTTCCTTTTAAAATAAAAATACATATAGTAACTGTCAACTGAAACTTCAAAGCCGTAGTTTTGTGCGACGGACGGAAAGCAAGGGGTCCAGTTTAGCATTATAGTTACATTGTAAATGGACCCCTCCCCCCCAAAAAAAAGAAAAAACAACAAAAACTGACAATCAGGAAGAAACAAAGGTCTTGAAAGCACATACAATTACTTGGTTAAAAAAAAAATTAACCGTTTTGGATTATGATGACTGACTAATCAAAATAATCCTTTTCTCGCCGTGGGGCAGTGGTTAGCACTACTACTAAAGCCTAGTAGTAAAGCAATTACTACAATTGTAGTGAGTTCGATCCTCACTGGATACCCCACAATTGTGACTTGCTGTGCAGTAAAATTAAGCTTAAGCACCTAGGGCGCAATAAGCTAGAGGCCATTACTAATGAAGTGAGTTCAATCCTCACTGCTGCCCAACAATTGTAGACTTGCGACAGACTTTTTTTTTTACTTAAGTTTAGTAAAAAAAAATACCTATGTTCCAGTATTTTTTTTACTTTTAAAGTAACTTTTTTTCTCTCGGCTGTTTCTTGCAGTTTTTACCTCACCTGATATGAATTTTATATTAAAATTTAACTTTCGCTAAGATAAAAGTATTTTTATTTATTTATTCTTCAAGATTGCAAAAAAAAATTGTTAAAGAAAAACAAAACTGATGATTTTAAAAAGCAGAAAACCACTTTAAGCACCACCTAGAATTGTTTGCACCATAAACTAACTAACGTTGTATAATATGCAACTTTTACTTTTTAACACATCTCTAATGTTTCTAAAATGTAATTAAAACAGGTAATTTCCTAGTTTATGTACGTATAATAGTTCTCCTAGAAGAGATTTTGGACACCCAGGAGTTGATCCATATTTATAAAAATATCTAGAATCTATGAAAGTTTAGCGTCCCAAATAATGATTTTTAAACAATACAATGTTTACTCACCTTAGTTGAGTTGAGATCATTTTTCTGAATTTAAAGGTTTTTAATTTAAATTTACGAAAACGGGTACGAATACAGAATTAAAGGAAACAAATTTTGATTTTTTTTAAATGTTCAATTTATTTTTAAATCGGCGAACGAGTTAGTGTTAATTTTGATTTCTTTTCTTTTTTTAATTTAAAATTTATACGTTAATTTCACGCATGAAAATCGCAAAACTGTCAAGCATGCGCAATAATTTGGGACGCTAAAATACGATTTAGCCAATTTGGTTTCTAGATGTTTTTGAAAATCTGGATCAATTCCTGGATATCCGAAATTTTTTTACTCTCAAATCTCAACTTTAGGTGCTTTCAATCAATTAAACTTTTGAACCATCCAGAAATTTGTTAATTTTTAGAAAAAAAAAATTATTGTGGGGGTTCTATTTACAATGTAAGTTGTAACTATAATGCTAAAGTAGACACTTACTTTTCGTCCTTTTTACGGAAGTACAGCATACATGACCCCCATGTTAAAAATAGCGCAAGCCGCATGATGTTTAAAAAAATAAATAAGAGAATTCATACAAAATAAAATCGGACCAAAAGGAAGATAATTCATGTAAGCCTTACATCCGTAAAAATGGCGGAAAGTAAGTGCTTACTTTAACATTATATTTATTTTTTCTAAACTAACAAATTTCCGGATGGTTCGAAAGTCTAATGAATTGAAATAAAAAAAAATTCATCTCTATGAAAACTATTTTAATTTTATGTACATAAAGTGGGAAATTACCATAAAAAGTTTTTGCTTTTTACAACCTATGTGTGATTTTTTTGATTTTTTTTTCTCCAACCTTACCTGAGTAATTTACTAGTGACTGGTGGCTTTCGTTGGAGATCAAGTGACAGCAAGTCCCCTCAATGCCCCAAGACTCTCCTCAGTATTCTAGCTGATTTTAGTAGTGCTGTCGTCTGGATTGTCTCTGTTCTTTCCCGGATTCCCTGTTCTTCCATCCTTTTTGCTAGATTCTTCGGGACTGTTCTCAGGACTCTGAACATTATTGGTACTACGGTTACCTTCGGATATTCATACATTTTTCAGTTCTCTGGGAAGCTCAAGATTATCTCTTATTCTTATTAAAAAAATAAAACAAAAACAGATAATGTTGGGACTTATTGATTTCACTTGGAAATGTCATGATGGCATACTTTTTTCTGCCTTTTCAGGTCGAAAACAAAAAAGATGAACTTTTTTTTTTTGCTAACCTTCTGATATTTTATCAAGATGTCATAAAAGTAAAAGAAGGGGATTTGATTAACTTGAAAAGAAAAATTTCCATAACTTTTTCTTACAAAATACCCTTCATAAAAAAATTAATTCATAAATGAATACATAACAAAAATTTCATTGAAAACCAATCATTAGTTAATTTTTGGTAGAATTTTAAAATCTGGGTGTTTGCGTCTAAAAAATTTCTAATGCAAAATTATTACATTAACTGTTTTGCGTAAAGTAAAGTGTAAACAACTTTTCAAACCCAAATATTTCTGGGTTCATAATCTAGACACGAATACTGATTACATCAAAATTTTCTACAATCTTTCTTCTTAATAATGCATACCTGTCAAGTCTCATGCATTTTGATACATTCTCACGGTCTCACGCATTAATGGAAAATTCTCACACATTTTATAAAAAGTGCAAAAATTCTCACGCATTTTATGAAAGGTGAGAAATTTTTATAAAAGTGTGAATCTTTTGCTTACTGATCTTAACCAATTAAACGTGCCCTGTGATTTGCTGCAGGCCCCCTATCTGCCACTCGCCGAAAGGGTCTATTCATTACATTAGCACACATGCTAGGAGTAACATTGCAAGTTCAATGTATTCAGTATATTTTTTACAGAACTTAGGAACTCACATTATTTTGACAGATCACATCCAGAACTTTTGAAACATGTTTTAAGTTGGGGGGTACGATTCTTTCCGGGCGTGTACGTTTCTCACTGATTTTCAACATTGAAACTTGACAGGTATGCTAATTAGACAAAGATTATTATGATAAAATTAACATTTTACAGGCTTTTTTTTATCGAAATGCGTCGCCGTGTTGTCAAGAGTGTATAGAGATACCTAGAGGGAAGAAGAATGTTGGAAAAAAAACAACCACCCGTTTCGTTCTTTACTTCATGAAAAAATTAAACTTTAAAACTTTCCTTTTAATCTTAAGAGTCGCTGAATTCTAAACTTTTTATTTTACAACAGAAAAGTTTAATAGACAAGAACTCATTCCTTACTATATAAGACTTATGTCTGTCTCACCTCGAGTACTGTGCACAGGCCTGGTCACTGAACTTGGAGATAAAAAATCTTTTAGAAAAAGTCCAGAGACGAGCAACTAAATTAGTACCGGAATTAAAAAGTATGAGTTATGAGGATAGGCTAAAAGTGTTAGGTTTAATAGGAGAGATTGGGGAGACTTAATAGAAATGTTTAAGATTATGCGTGGTTTAGAAGTAGTAAACCCTGATGTAAACCAGTCAGAGTGAATTCCAATTGTGACCACCATTGCTAAGTAGTGCCATAATTTTAAGTCTTTCAGATTTAAACTATTTCTGGGATTGGGATGTTTACATTTCTGTATGATGTGTGTAATAAAATAAATACCTTTTTTAAAAAAAAAAAAAATAAACAAATCTTTAGGTAGGTAAACTGATGTTGGATCATGACTCAAGGTGCTACACGTAGGAAATAGAAATCCGTGTCACGATTACTGTATGAAGAGAAATATACTAGATATTGTAAATTATGAAAACAAAAGGATCTTGGTATCATAGTAACTGATAAACTATCATTTTCCAAGTATATTGCCAGTGCTGCTGCTAAGGTGAACAGGTTGCTAGGACTGATTAAGCATACCTTTTCATATATAGAAAAGGACTTGATCCTTAAGACTTATGTCTGTCCACACCTAGAGTACTGTGCACAGTACTTTTAGAAAAAGTCCAGAGACGAGCAACTAAGTTAGTACCGGAATTAAAAAGTATGAGTTATGAGGATAGGTTTAATAGCAGCGATCGGGGAGACTTAATAGAAATGTTTAAGATTATGTCTGGTTTAGAAGTAGTAAACCTTGATGTATTTTTTACTAGAAGGGGGTACAAGGAACTGAGTGGTCACACATATATGGTAGAAGTAGATTGAATATCAGAAAATTCTTCTTTAGTAATAGTGGTGGGACTTTGGAATAGATTACCAGAATATGTAGTACTATCAACAGATGTAAATGATTTTAAGAAGAATTATTTTTACACCACCACAAAGGTTTAAGGCCCTAGATATTGTGTAAATATGATTGTTATGTGTGCTTGTATATACAAATTATATACTTTTTTTTCACACTAAAATAAAATGTTCTTAAATGTTAAACCACTTAAGTTTTTTTGTATCTTTTACTTTTGGAATTTTTTTAAATCCATGAGTTTTTATACAAATCAGTTTAAGTATATGTATTTGCCTCGCCTTGAGGGCAGAATGTGAGACAAAGGTTGAGCTTAAAGTGGGAACCCTAATCAGTGTTATCAATTTAGCGCATTACGCGCTAGATCTAGCACGTTTCTTGTTTTGGCAGTACAAAAAGCACTAAATTAGCAAAAAAATTTAGCGCTTTTGGCAGTCAAACAAGCGCAAACATATTTTTTGAGTTGGCAACACTGACCCTAATGCGTGTGTCGTTCCAGAAATTGTCCAGTTCCGTCGGCACTCCCCTTGTTGGGATGCCTCAGGCAATGAACCTGACCCTAACCCTTTATGTGCGATATAAATCGGTTCAAAATGAGCTAGAGGGCCTTGCATATCGGTATTCGAATGCTGGCTTGATTGACCTAATAATGTGACATTAGAATGTCAAAGATTTAACCTAGAAAATCTGTGGATTTCCAACTGGGATTCCACGATTTAGTGAACCCCTTTTTCTTTGAGGGGTTCCGCTAGAAATAAAAATAAAAACTGTAAAATTAATAGAAAGATATCTATTGCACCATTTCATTTAATGAAAATTAAATTCTACCAACTTTAATCACAAGGTACTTATCAAATTGAGCAGTCCGAATGGGAATGTGGATGACGTCACAGAAACATGTACAGAGAGCAGATTAATTCTGTTCGCATTTTACTGATTTAAAGTCATTTAATCATCATCACACATCGTGTGTCCGCTGCTGGACAAAGGCCTTTCCCATCTCCTTCCACGATGACCTAGATTGTGCCAACCTCTGCCATGTCTTACTGGAAAACTTCTCTATCTCACCCTTCATCTTGTGTCTGGTCTTTTCCTACTGCGTTTACTGTCCCATGGGTACCAATCGGTTATCTTTTCTGCATTTTTGCTGCTTAATTATTTGTATAATATCCTTCTCTCTAGTCCTCCCTATGATCTATGTTGATCTTTTTCTATCTCTTAGAGTTATTCCTAGCATTGCTCTTTCCATGGCTCTATGTGCAATTCTAAGTTGATTTTCAGTTCGTTTTGTTAATTTCCATGTTTCGCATCTGTATGTCATGGCTGGTATTGTGCAACCGTTGTATACTTTCAGCTTTAAGCACATAGGCAAGGTGCTCTACAAAATGTCTCTATTCATACTGAATGCTTTCCAACCTATCGTTATGTGTCGTTTTATTTCTTTTTCATTGTCTTTCTCTAACTTTATTACCTGCCCTAGGTAGATGTATTCGTCAACCTCTTCTAGAGCCCTTTTTGGGGATTTTATCGTTGAAAATTACTTTTGTCTTTGTTCTGTTCATCTTTAAGCCTACTTAAAACTTTTACATAAAAGTTACTTAAGTCATTCTATTTAAAAACAATTCCAAGTGGTAAAAATAAATAAAAACACTGGAAGAAACAAGCAGAACTAAAACTTTGATCTTAGAAGGTGTAATGTACCATTGAGAAATATCTTTTACTTTACTAATGATCAGTGATTTTCTTGGTTTGTTGTCCCTAACACTGGACTCTTCCACTCGGGGGTACATATTTTGCTGATAAAAATACCTCCTATCCACCATTTCAAACTATGGACTCTTCATCTGAAACAAGTTCATATGTTTGTTTGATCCGTCATCCACATTCCTTTTATCACTGCTCAAATGATTCCCTGCCACTTCTTAATACTACTAGTTCTCAAACATAAACAAACTTCCAGCCATTCCCTGTCACAGGTTTCATTAACATTTGAGAACAATAGTATTAAGAAGTAGCATGAATAGTTTTTGTATCAAAATATTTCATTAATGTGTGACTGGGATTGTTTTTGCATCAAAATATTTCCTTTTCGATTCAACAATTTTCAGGGTGCCTGATGTAAACTTGATCCAAAAAATTAATACTATCACCAATTACTTACATTTTTTGTCATGTTTTAATTTGTCCTACTTTGCACTTTAGTTGAACAGGGTTTTGTCCTAGGAGGGGTTTTGTTCTGTGGGAGGGGATTGCCCCACTTCGCACTTTAACTGTGGGGGTTTTGACGGGGTGTGGGCGGTTGTCCTACACTCCCCAAACCATGGGTGCTCTGAGAGAAGGTTAAAAAAATCCAAGTCTATTTTTGACAGGGTAAGTGAAGCAGATATTTTTTACAAGTATTTAATACTTACTTGTAAACCTGATCTGAGGAATTTTGGGGGTGGGTGGTTTGGTTATATACAGGTATACCTTGATTAGAGCAATTAATTTATTCTAAAATTGTCCGTACTGTTCAAGGTCTTATTATAATTTAATGCGTTTTTCCCAGCCTATACTTAGTTACATTAATTTGTACAGCAATACCATAACAATACTACATCGAAACCGCACTATTCAAGGTATTACTGTAAAAAAAAAAAAATTTAAAAAATTGCATAGTCTTCCAGGGTTGTAGCTAGATATTTGGGGGCTTGGCTCCATGAGTGGCCCTCCCCAACATTTAGTGAGATTTGTTATTGTATAATATCAGCAGTAAGTGAACTACTATTTATAAAGCTTTTGGGGTCCCAGGAGGCGGTTTCAAATCGCCTCCTCCCAGCCCCTGCCTGAGCTACACCTCTGTAGTCCTCTCTTGGATTCGGTAAATATGGATCTAGGGTAAAATAACAGACAGACCAGAAGTGGTCTGTTGAAGAATCTCTGTTTCTACGATTCCCATCATCACTCACAGACAAGTCTGCTAGTTGTGTTGCACCTGTCTGGAAGGTAGGGAAAAAGAGGAACAATTTTAGAGAGAGAGAGAGAGAGAGGGGCAGGGGAGTAGTGGACCCCCAAATAACCAGGAGGGGTTTGGAAAACTAGACCGACAAGAAATAGATAATTGCTTCCTCACTACACCTTGGTGGTGTGTAAGTGATTCTTCTTTTTTTCTTCTTTTTTCCCCTCCTTCTCTTTCTCCTTCTTCTTCTTTTTCTCCTTCTTCTTCTTTTTCTCCTTCTTTTTCTTCTTTTTCTCCTTCTTTTTCTTCTTTTTCTTCTTTTTCTTCTTTTTCTTCTTTTTCTTTTGCTTCTTCTTTTTCTTTTGCCTCTTCTTTCTTTTTTCTCCCCCCCTACTTATTTACCCCTGCCAACGAATGTACTCACTCATGTTTGCTTCCTCACTACACCTTGGTTCTTGATTCTTCTTTTTTTTCTTTTTCTTCTTTCTCTTTCTTCTTTCTCTTTCTTTTTCTTATTTTTTTCTTTTTCTTTTCTTTTTCTTTTTTTTCTTCTTTTTTTTTTCTTTTTCTTATTTTTTTTCTTTTTCTTATTTTTTTTCTTTTTTTTCTTATTTTCTTTCTTCTTTTTCTTATTTTCTTTTTCTCTTATTTTTTTTCTTAAAAAAATACTTATTTCCCCCTTCCAACGAATGTACTCACTCGTGTTTGTCTGTTTGCTCACACAATATCTAAAAGTTCTCTGAATTTCAATGACATTTTGTGGAAGAGTGAGCTAAGGGCTAACGAAGAATTGATTACATGGATCCATGAACTTTTTACAGTTTCCTCCCCTGCATCGTAGCTGTATATGAACTGATTTTTCATTCAGTTTTTAGTTAGTGTATGACGTTGGCAGAGGTATGCAGTCTCTGTGTGCTTTCTAGTTTCACAATATATTGTCAATTTTCACATCCTATGAACGAAAATTCCTGTGATCTGCTGATGCATAATATTTTGGCGACGATCTTTCAATTTATGTCAGTAAAATGGAAGCCTACTACAGTTGGTGAAACAATATTTTTGACAAAATCCTACTTTACTCGTGTGGCAAACTACTTCAAAATAAAAATAAAAATAACTGAATTTTACTTACCGCGTATATTGGCGTATAAATTAATTTTTTAAGCATAAAGAATTCTCCCTAATTGATCATATTAGTCTGTTTAGAAATCTGGCTATGAAAATAGTGGAGGTTTACATACAAATTCTTATGGATTATAGTAGTCAAAATTAATAATGTTTTACAATACTTCATCTAATAAAAATAAAAACTTTTAAAATGCTTTGTTCCTCTGACAAAGAAAGTTTTTATTGGATCAAAACCTACTTGGTTGAAGTGCATCTGTACGCACAGCTTAGGAGTTGGGACACAGAATTGCAGTGTAATAGGTCTGAGGTTTTATACAGAGTGCTTGTTAGTGATATTTAAAACCATTCCTTACCGTATATGCCAGCGTATAAGTCAACCTTTTAAGCCTAAAGAACTTTCCCTAATTGATCATATTAGTCTGTTTAGACCTATGGACACAATGCTGCCTTCTGTTTGAGAGTCGAATTATCAGGCGAATATTGGATTAAACTTGAATTAACACCTTAGTTTTTGAATCGACTTAAATGCTGGCATATACGTGAAAAAGAAAACCAATTTTTAACATCAAAAACAAGAAAGTAATATGTGATTCAGCATTTTTCACTAACATTTGAGTCATAGCTTTTTAGCACTAGAATTAACAAAAGACTAAAGTTAAAAAACAAATTTAATCAAAGAAATTTACCACAGAACCAATAAATAAAAAAAATTCATAAAGAATAAGAGGGATACTTATATTAGGTTGGTGCAAAACAAATTGCGGTTTTTGTTATTATAAACTTTGATGCTTATTTTGGAATAAACTCTTATTTAACTATGTTCATGGAATATACCATTCTAAAGCATGAATTTCGCTGTATTTATTTAGGCTGAACGCTTTCTTTTCACTATTTATTCCGGTTTATTTGAGGCTGTCAAATCAAAGATGAAAAAAAAGCAAATTCGAGCAATTTTGTTGTACGAGTTCAAAATGGGATGTAAAGCAGTGGAAACTGCTCACGATATCAACCTAGTATTTGGCCAGGGGACCGTCAATGAACATACAGCTCAACATTGTTTCCAAAAATTTCACAATGGAGACGAGAGCCTTGAAGATGAGGAGGGTTGTGGATGTCTTTCTGTGATTGACGACATCCAATTGAGGGCAGACATACACAAAACAACTACAGGTTGCTGAGGAATTAAACCATTCAACATTTGCACCAAATGAGCTGAATGAAAATCA
The DNA here is from genome assembly GCA_006491835.1 of Architeuthis dux. Lineage (NCBI taxonomy): Eukaryota > Metazoa > Mollusca > Cephalopoda > Oegopsida > Architeuthidae > Architeuthis > Architeuthis dux. Next base: position 2,360,075 of record VCCN01001195.1, read on the forward strand.
AAAAAATGCTCATTTTTTTTATTGCATTGTGACATGTGACGAAAAATGGATTCTGTACAACAATCAACAGTGTTCCGTGCAGTGGATGGACAGAAGTAAAGCACCAAAACATTTCCCCAAACCAAACCTGCATCAAAAAAAGAATATGGTCACTGTTTGGTGGTTGGCAAGTGGAATCATCCACTACGACTGCTTGAATCCTAGCGAAAATATCAGAGCAAAAATGTATTGCCATAAAATCGACAAAATGCACCAAGAACTGCAATGTTTACATCCAATATTGGTCAATTTTTCTCCATGGCAACGCCCGACTGTATGTTACGCAAATGACCCTGCAGAAATTGAATGAACTAGGCTACAAAACTCTACCTCACCCAGCTTACTCACCAGACCTCTCTGACCAACTACCACTTTTTCAAGCATTTCGACCACTTCCTGCAAAGAAGGTCTTCAACAACCAAGCAGCAGCTCAAAACGCCTTTCAAGAATTCATTGGTTCCAGGACCCCAGAATTCTATGCTTCCAGAATAAATGGACTTGTTTCTAATTGGCAAAAATGTATAGATTCTGAAGGTTCTGATTTTGATTAATAACTTGTATTCTAAGCTGAGATATGCTGCTTTAAAGTTGATGGTTAAAAAACGCACTTATTTTTGCACCAACCTAATATTAGATCAAAAACAAAATGAGAACTTTTTTTTTTTTGTTTTTAAAGTTAATTGAGATTATTTGGTGTTTTTATTTACAGGTCATAAAAAAGGGGATGGGATCAGTTTTCTTTTCCCTATCTAATAGGAGGGGATTTAGTTTC
>VCCN01001195.1:2374819-2385024 GCA_006491835.1 Architeuthis dux
GAAATACTAAGGGTTAATTCAATGTATAGAAATCAAGCAACACATTCTATTTTTTGTTGATAAGTAGCACATAAGGTATATATGGTAGCATTTCTAGGTTGATGGCGATATTACTCTCTATGTTAGGACCCAAATACTTTTGATGGGGCAATTGGACCACGTAAGGTGGGACAAACAGGCCACCGTTACTACAGATGAATGTTAGGATTGATATTAATTTTCAACCCCTCAAAAAGTTGCCAATCTATGGTAGGATCACAAAAACCACGAACAAATTTGGTTGTATACATCCCCAACCGGGCCAAATTAAACAATGGTTGATTTTTAGATCTGGCGCCTTAGGCCAAAATTTTGATATCTCAGAATATGGACATGTTATATATCATGAATGAATGGCTTGGATTTGCGAGCAAAGATTTTGGGGATCCCTCCACAGTGTTGGGTCCATGGACAGCGGGACCAACGTGCGGAGTAAACCTCCAGCCTGAGCAGTGTAGTTTTAAGGTGAAGTGCGACTTGCCCAGGGTCGACCCCCACCCTTTAAACCGAGGGTTTGCATCCTATGGGTCACCAGAGCGGCGCGGATAGGAGCAGGGCCCATAGGTTGTAGGTTTGGCAGGCGTGTCCTTCTCCTGACAGATGCCCAAGCTAGCTATGGGGGTCTGTCGCCCCCTTGCGGGAATGTTCTGAACTGTGGTTAGACAGAGCGTGAGCATCCCATAGTTGGTAGGAGCCTGAGCTGGCTGTAGGGTCCTACCGACCCTTTGGGGGGGAATCAGGACAGAGTGGCTGCCTGTAACGTAGACCACAGACTTTCATGATAGTGCGGCTGTCTGCAACTATGTGAGCAGATCCTCATGAGAGTATGGCTGTCTGGTACCTCCCACATGAGCAGATGTACGTTTTAGGGTTCTGCTGACCCCGTCAGAGCAGTAACCGACGGTATAGCAGCCTGAGCAGGTTTGTTCCCAGGTCCAAATCATGCTCTTGCGCAAAAAAAATAAATCAATAAATAAACCGGGTAGCTTGGCGGTCCCATCTGTTGGTCTCTTTAGTTTGTGTTGGTTTGTCTTGTTGTATATATCATAGCTTTTAATGCTGATTAATATTCACATAAGAACTATGGTCATAAAATCAACAGAATTTCGATTTGTGGTCAAAGGTTGATCATTTGTGTTCAAGGAGTCCCCAAACCCTGATGTCATTGAAACTGCTGTTTCTGATATTGTTAAAAAGTTACAAAATCCTATGTTTATTAAGAACAAATTGGTTTTCAGTAATGCTGATGATTTTGCTGATCTCATTATTAGATAAACTGATGCATGATGCTCCATAAGACAATATCATCCCTTCATTTTCACCAAATATCAGTTTAATTTTTGATTTTCAGATTTTTGAAACATTATGTATATTATACTCAATATCACAGCATATTGTTGGTTTAACCTACAAACATATGTGTCTTTTGTACAATCATACATGCATATTTTTGTGTGGCGGCCCAATTGCCCCGAAGCACAGGGTAAATGGGCCACCATATACTTTTGCCATGTCACTCAGTTACTTAATGCCACTGTGTGTTCTACTTTTTGTCATATAATACTGTAACGTCATTCTGCGTCAAGTGGCCCAATTTTGGGAAAGTGCCCCACTCAGATTTTGCTCTAACTTTGCTCACATGTTTATTTGGGTTTGAAATTGAAGTCCTGTTAAAATTTTAGCTGAATATTTTTACTCGTTCAGTCACTATGGATCCAAGAACAAGGACTATTTTGTTCAAAGCGATGATAACCAAATACCTCCCTCCATTTCAACCACTGATTAGAACATGAAAAAACCAAGACACCAACATGAAAATCTATCCCCAAGTATTTTAAACATTGCTCTTTTCAGTGGTTGCTGATAGAAAATTGTGCAGCTTGTTCCACAGATACATTTTTGCCTTTAAAAATGGTGCATTTTTGTCATTTGTCCTTTGGTCATTTTTGAGACCTCATATCTCAGGATATAGAAAAGCTAGAAAGATCTAGATTGTAACATTTTGTAGTGCATTGATATCACTTGCCAAACAGAGCACACAAAGTTGGCTAGGTCCTAAGTAATGATTACTTTAAAATGGCTTCTCGGAAATACCAATGAAATTTGGAGCACACTTTGACAACTTTTTCTGAAAAAATTATGCTTTCTAGAGCTAGGCTGATAACATTTTCAAAATCTACATATGAAGTTGACCCTGAGAACAAATTTTCAGTGCAGTAGAAGTTCCATTGTATTGCTAGTTGAAAATGGAAGAAAAAATTTGGTAGTTTTCGCTTCAAACAAAATAGTCCTTGTTCTTGGGTCCATAGTGACTGAACAAGTAAACATATTGAGCTAAGATTTTACAGGACTTCATTTCAAACCCAAAAGAACCTGTGTGCAAAGTTAGAGCAAAATCTGAGATGGTAGAGTGGGGACCACTGGTCCACTTGACATGGAATGACCCATATATATATATCAGGGGTCAGGAACCTGTGACTCCGGAGCTGCATGCGGCTCTTTAACCTATCTTGAGTGTCTCTTAGGCGCTCTGAAAAAACTTTTTATTTATATTATGAGCAAACAAATAAATTATTGTATTAAAATGAAAGCCAGGACTTACGACCCAGACATTGGAGCAAGTTCAGATAAGATTCAAAACAAAAAATCGTATCGAGTATTTTTGTTTATGATAAATTATGTGGCTAAAAATGGCTCTTCAAGTTGAAAAGGTTCCTGACCCCTGATATATATGAATGCACATTGCGTTTTATATGTGGATTTATTTATTGATTCTTTTTTTTAAAATGATGATTCCTCCTGTAATTTTGAGATGTCATCATCCCAAGAGTTGTCTGGACTATTGAACTCTTTGTTGTTACAACATTTCGGCTAATCCATTCTACAGCCTTCTTCAGGTGTACAATCCATAAGAAAAGAGTGGGTTTTTTTCATTTTTTTCCCCAGAAAATGGTAGCAAACAGATTGATCATTATGTCCCTAAATGAAGTGATTCATTCATTTCTTGTCGCTTGCAGCCAGGCCAGTCAGGTTTCATTGGGATGGGCAAGGGGGCTTTTGGTTTGTGTTATCGAGCGCAATGTAGAGATCAGTCTCCTCCTCAGAAGGATTAACATGATCGCCACAGGAGGCTCTCTACATGATCCCCCAGCTGTTTACGGCACCTGGTATTCCCAGACGGTCACCCATCTAGTTACTGACCAGGCTCGACGTTGCTTAACTTCAATGATCATACGAGAACTGGTTTGTTCAACACGATTTGGACATAACAAATTAAGTAATACCACTGTATGTATGTATATTAACAATCTCTGTGAAGGATTTTAAAGTTTGTGTACATGTGTGTATGTTAAATTCTAAAGTGGGTACCAGGACTTTTTATTGAACAACGTTTCATTGAAAATGCCAAATACACACATACACGTACATGCCACATGCACACACATACACATACACATACACATACTACATACTCACATCCACACACTAGTCACATATGCATACACTTACACATACACCGCATACACATGAGTTTGTGTGTTTTGTATTTTCAATGAAATGAAAAGTCATGCCAGGCTGAAGTCTTTATATTACACACATATAAGAACAAGACTGGTTAGTCACTCAATAGAAACTGTCACATGACCAATGTCTTCTGGCAGCATGCCATGTTGGGGGTGATCAATTAAAAAATTGGAAAAAGCGATCAATGAATAAGTTACTTCTCTCACCCTTTGTTTGGTAGTGATCACTAAAATATTAGTAAAAGAACTGAAAAACCTATGTTGACAGTTGTTGTTGACGGTTTCTAATATGCAACCAACAACTGACATTCCATCTAAAATGCAAAATACACACATACATAAATGTAAGGTGGCCAGACATTCGGCTTTATATCGGACCGTCCAGCTTTTAAGCAGTCTGTCCTCCAGCTGATGTGAGGTCACGCCAGCCGTTAATTTGTCCTCCTTTTTGGGGTCAGACTGAAAAACAGTGGGAAGTGAAAGCAAATGGCAACTACATTTCTTTGCCAAAGAGCAATAAGAACAAAGACAATACACCACTGGATATCAGATGTTTAGTAATTTAACGTTGCTCTGATTTAATTGACATGGGTGTCTGTCTAATACAGGACTTTTGATACGATTCTGATAAGATTAATCTATAGTTCATTACTACTAGGCTTGTGCTCTTATAATTATTTCTATTTATCACTTAGAATTTATCTACATTTGGCAATCACCAACTTCAGGAATTAAATGATATATGTTATCAATAAAATAAGAATACAATTTATTGCCTTTCTGGGATTACTAAGAGACAACTCATGCTAGCCTGCCTATAAGATTACTTTTTCTTTCAAAAGTTAATGAGGGTTCTTATCTGCCTAAAGACAACTTATGTAGCCAGTGCTGAGAAACAAATTCCCTTCTTTGGCGACAAGACATAGGGATACAGACAATACACTCATCATGTCAGATGTTTATTAATTGTCCATTGCTCTGATTTTGTCAACAAGGGCTGTCGGAGAAACAAATTCTTAGATGGATTCCGATTAGCCGAGTTTCCACTTAAAGAGACTGTATGTGCTTTCAAGTGTCAGATAAAATTTATGTTCCTAATTTTATACAATTGTGGATCATGGAGTAAAAATAAATATTAATTTATTTTGGTGTTTTATTTATTTTATGTACTGTATCAATGCATGGATGTATATAATATGTACAGTTGTTTCAAATAAATTGAAATTTTACAAACATTACTACAAAATAGCATTTATTAAAGTGGTATTTGACAAATCAACAATTTTTCTAAGTGTTTTGTATATTTTATACAAAACTTTTATTTACAACTCATCATTAACAACATGTCCAAGAGAGTCAATCTGTACAAGTCTTTCTTTTCAGTCTGCAATATACTCTGTTTTGGAAATTTTTGTGGATTCCCAGGCAGTGTTGCCAACTCAAAAAATATTTTCGCGCTAGTTTGACTGCCAAAAAGTGCTAAATCTTTTTTAATTGACAAAAATGGCCAAAAACCACCAAAAAGACACTAAAAATGTCTTAGGCGAAAACACGCTAATTTAGCGCTTTTTGCACTGCCAAAACAAGAAACGCGCTAAATCTAGCGCAAAAGACGCTAAATTGGCAACACTGCTCCCAGGGGTCTGTGTCCACCCAGGTTGGGAAGTCTCGGGTAGAGTGTCCTCTTTTTTTGAAGTTTGGAGATGGTCACCCTAAATACATGCCACATACACGCACATGCACATACTACATACTCACATGTACACACCGGCCACATATGCACATGCATACACTCAAAATAACATACTATATACATACACGCACATGTACACATATATCACATATAGGTCTGTGTTTGTGGTATGTATGTATATGTGTAAAGTCTTTATTGCACACAGATATGAGAATATATGCAACCACCGTAATGTGTGTGTGACTGTTGGTGAGAAAGTGACCTATTTCCCCACCTATTGACCTTTTAACATTTCATCTTCCTCATATGTTTAATGTAAAAGGTGAACATGTTTTACCAACGATTACAGAAAGTAATGTAAGCAAGAAGGCTTGTTCATAAACTGACATGTTGTTGATAATCTCACCCCGCCCATCCTCCCCCCAGGGGGATTGAGGAAATAGCAGCCTTTGAGAAAGTATTCATTTGGCCATTTGAAACTAGTCTCACACTAGTTTGTTTTTGTTTATTTCCACAATTCCACCCCCCTTCATAATGGAAATTCCAATAGCTGATTCTTTGAGGTCCAGAAGTAGAGTGTAGAGCGTTCCTCTAAAACCTTTCATAAGCCGAAAATGGTGTAAAGTGAAGAAGCAATTACCATTAATTTATAAGTAGGTATGAACAAAATGTGCAAAAATAAAAAAAAATTCAAGCAAGATTTGATTTTAAAAAAGTGTATGGTAGACACTGCAGTACACGTATATTTGAGTGGAATAAATAAACAAGATTAAAATGCACGAAGAGCTGTGCCGTGCAAAAAAAGACATGTTATCGCCTGCAGCTCTCATAATTTGAAATAGCAGTCAATTTACATAAACAGAATAAAATATATTAAAAATACAGGCGGTAAATATTTTTTCATCATTTCACTATATTTAATTATTCATCCTTGTTATATTTTTATAAGTTTCAGTCGAACCAAGACATAGAATAAAAAATATGCATTTAAAAAATTTATAAGATATCAGAATAAATCGATAAAAATGAGGAAAAATATTTGTAAGAAATAATATTGAGTGAAAAAAAAATTTTTTCACAGCTCAAAAGCATGAATGAAAATTAATCGAATAAAACTAACAAAATTCCGAAAAAAAATTATTTTATTTATTTTTCCTGTTTTTTTAATCCCAAAGTAAGAGTTCCATTCCAGCATTTCCTGGATATTATTCTAAAACAGGTAAACATAATTAATATATCTGTAAAATGTGTAAAAAAATTTCTTACGTCTCGATTTCACGCTGAAATTTTCGTCCATTTTGTTCATACCTATTTATAAGGGTAATTTTTTTTTGTCTTTTCCAGACCCCAAAAATAACCTCCTTCTTCTATGTCTGCCAGCTTTATGCTAAGCGTAACACCCTTACAAGCTCTCTTAGGCTTTTCTGATACCTTGGGACACATCTTGCTAACAGATGCACAAAATAAATCGACATAAAGTACAGATGCTGACAGACACAGTTCAAGGCAGCTTGATGCTGAGTGTAGTTCCTGAGGAACTTGGTGCTCAGGGTGTGCACTTCCTTCATAACGGCTCGCTACATAACAGAGGCTGAACGCTATTTTTGTTTTTGCTTTTTTTGTAAAAATGAAAATTCTCTCCGATTTATTTCAGTCAGCCAAAACAGGTACTGATGTAGGTATTTCATAAGAGTAAAAGGGTGTAATGTGAACTTTCGAAAAGCGTGGGATACCTGTATTTACTAGGTTTGGTTCATCTTACTGAAAATCATCTTCCCGAAGTTGGTTTTACCGAACGTTGATTGGTCACTATTTTTCAGAGTTTATTATTTACCAAAAACATTGGTTAGCTTTAAAAAAAAAATGTTGAAATAATGTACACCGTCCAATGAACAACGAATCTACGTAGCTGAACTATACAATTATCTATGTTAATCCAAATAATACAAGAAGTAAAATGAAAATAAAATTCCTTTTATTGTAAATACTCGATCAACAACAATAAATCCATTTTTCTTTTCATAAATCACATACAGACACATACGATCGTAAATGAAATCCAGTTTTTTTTCCATAAATCTTATACACGATATATGTTATAAGTACTAAATCTTATTGTAAATAAATACCATATTTACAATAGATGCTTTTGTTTTCATATTTTCTAAACATTAACATACCACCATCGCAGTAATTTTAGAAAAAAAAGTTAACCAGTGTTATTTTGTAAATAATAAACTCTGAAAAAAAGTGACCAATCAACGTTCAGTAAAACCGACTTAGGTAAGATGATTTTCAGTAAGATTCGGTACGTATTTACTAAACTTAGCTTAGTCTGGCACAAGTATGAGATGCTCAGTGAGGATCAAACTTGCAACAAAATTATTTCTGTCTGGTATTTTACCTCTGACAATGAAGTTTGAAGACATATGTATTCACTCATGTCTGTTTGTTCACACAATATCTCCAAAAGTTCCCAATGAATTTTAATTATTGGTGTAGAAAATTAAATTGACAATACATTTTTGCACTGATGCCATTAGGAAAGACATGAGACCACTTATCACTGTACTCTCTCATTGCCAGATATCTTGACAAATTGTCTTGTCATTGGTATGCCATGGTGATTGAACAGAAGTGTGGGTGACTGAGCTTTTGACAAAACCACTCTTGCATAACTTACACTGGCCAAACAGTGGCAGCTGAAAGCTGTTACCCTCCTAGTCAACCTTGACAGGGTCCAATCATCAGATTAAAAACTGCTATAACATTTTTTATAGGGCAAAACAAAAATGTGATAAAAAATGTGATTGTTTTGCATTGTATATACAATTTAGAGACGGGCGTTTCCAGATAAAAGGTTTATTTAATCCTATTTGGTGAATAAAGGTTTTCTGACCTGTTTTTTTATGAAGTACTTTTCATTATTAGTTTTACTCTATTTTATTATGGTTGCTTTTTATGAAGCACACGGAAGTCTTATGGCTTGAATGCACAAAAGATTACTTGCAAATCTTTTTTTTTTTTTTTAAAATGTGTAACACTTGGTTATACGGATGCAATTGGTACTTAACCACAGTATTAAAGGTTTAAGAAAGTATATTTTTTATTAAAAAGTATAATTAAATAACATAGCTGGAAATGAAAAATCTAGCCAATTTTAGCCATTTTTAAAGCCATCGGAGTCGGTGGTACCAGAAATTGAGGAGTCAGAATCAAATGTTTTGTATCCGACTCCACAGCCCTGGTAGAATTACGCAAGGAAGCAGAAGTAGGAGCAGCCAGGCTAGTCATTACTAGTTGTACTCTTATTATGGTTGCTTTTCGACATTGCTGGTGAATTTTTAACTCTCATGAAGTCATTTGAGTTGTCTTCCTCAACAGTATTCACAATTCAAAAATGTAAAAGTATGGTATGAATACAATTTCTAATTATTGGATGAAGTATTGTAACACCATTATCAATTTTGAGTAGTTTTTACCATCGTCATACTTTATGGTATGACTCTTTGATATTTTATATATACATGCACACACACCCTCTCCTTCATACAGGTGTATGTGTGTATATATGCCACCTATGAAAGGGGATACAGCCTGTGAATTGCAGGTTGGGAAACTGGCAAACCCTCTAATTGTGGGTTATTTATGGGAAACAGAAGATTGTCTAGGTCGTTCTGATTGGTCCAAATGTTCTCACATGCAAAACATACTGGATAGAAAAACACATGAAACTTCTATGTTTTTGCTATGTTGCGGCATGGGTTCAATTCCCGGTGTGGGAACCATGCATATTTACGTGTTTTTATGTAAAATGCGCATTTTTTCAAATAATCAGTTATTGGTTCACAACAACCTTTGTGCGTGAAGTTTATTTTTTGGAAACCCAAATTAACAGTTTTTACTTATTGATATGATAAATACAGAGAAAATATATAAAATATAAAATAAACTTCACACAAAGGTTGTTGTGATTTTTTTCTATAGTTTTGAGAAGGGTCATTAATATTCAAATGGTTCTTTGGACGGTTGAACTCCTTCTTGTTATTTGTGTTGTAAACATGACGTTTCGGCCGATCCATTCTTTGCCTTCTTCAGGTGTAAAATCCGAGTGTGATGGGTTAAGCAGAAAGGTGAGAAAAATCAAAGAGGCAGAAATGTCTACTTAATGCATTAGCCAGACGAGTGCGGATTTCAACCTGATGTGGCTTCAACTTCTCAATAAATCTAAAACCAACAAGACAAAGTGCTATAAGGGTTACCCCCTTTAAACATAACTTCTGTTTACCCGATCACACTCTGATTTTACACTTGAAGAAGGCAGAAGAATGGATTGGCCGAAACGTTGTGTTTACAAGACAAATAACAAGGAGTTCAATTGTCCGAAGAACCATTTGAACAATACTTGATTATTTGGAAAACTGAGCATTTTCCATAAAGACACAAATGTCAAAACATAGCCTTGTATAACTGTGGGTGTCTATCATTTATTTTCCATGTCTAGGGGTCCACTACATTCTACAAATCATAATCATCCTTTGCCCCTAATTTGGTACCGATATTGGAAATTTGGGGGTCTGGCTCATGGACTAAGAGCATCTTTAATGAACTAGAGAAACAGATTTGATTCATGTTCAGAATATGTAATGCACCATTTAATAAATTTAATACAGAAGAAAAGAATGCATAACAGAAAAAGGTTGTGATTTGAAATTTAACTTCTGATGAATTAATCACTGCTACCAAAGGTTTAGGTTATTCATGCGTTCGTGCATATGTATCTATCTATGTATCCGGACTTCGCACAATGTAAGCTTATGCTAAATTGGTTACGAGTTTGTGCCTGCTTGTTTTTTGAAAATTCAGGCATTTTTTAGTTATCACAGCCCAACTTTTGAATTGATTTTTCCAACACAGCATATATGGGTGGCAGTGATTTATAATTTCCC
>VCCN01001195.1:2388871-2400398 GCA_006491835.1 Architeuthis dux
AAATTGAAAATATTTTTCATTTTCATAGTTTATTGTTAATTATTTATATTTATATTATTTATAAAAAATGTCTGAACACCATTCAAAGTATCTGTGTACTATTAAATCCTAGGCTATTCACGTAATTTTTTGGTGTTAATGATCCGACCCTGTAGTACTGGAATTAGGCCTAACCTATGCTACACCCAGAACTCGGGGAATTTCTGAATCTTGTGACACCCTTGCTCTTGAGGTTGCCGAGTTTGAGACACTCAACCTGTCATATATAAATTATAGGTTTTCCTTTCTGTCTGAAAGTAGAGCTTTCCTATAAAAAACCTTTTCAGCTGAAATTCAAACTCTGTTTGTCAATTCTGTTTTCTGTGCATGTAGGCATTATACCACCTGAACCTCTTTCTCTCTCTCCCTCTATTTCCCACTCTCCTCCTTCTATCCCCTCTCTTGTCTTTTCCCCCTCTCTTTTCCCCTCTCTTTTCCCCTCTCTCTGATTTTATTTAATAAAAAGGAAAATCACTGAAATATTTTTTTTTCCTGTTTAAAGGTTATATGGTTCTTATGAAGCATTGAAAGTGAATGTTTTTGGTGATGTTCTCACAGACTTGACTGGTGGCCTCACCGAAAGCTATATTCTTCGTGGACCAGAAGCCAACACTCCAGCCCAAGTCATCAACATTCTATTCAAAGCCCTTGACCGATATTCCATTGTGGCTTGTGGAATAAATGTAAGTGTGACATTTTTTTTTTCATGGTGATTTTAATTCAAACAACTAATCTATACAAATTTCTGCAATGTTAATTGAAACCTTTTTGCCAAAAAAAGTCACATTTAGCTGTAGAAATCATCATCATGAACATCATCATCAACAGCTGGCTTTCCCAACTCATCCCATGACGATTGTATGGTCATGTTGGTTTTGGGGGAGGTAGTGGCTAATTGAACTCGCCTATTGCCAATATTTTCTGGTGACCTGGTTTTGAATTCAGAGTTGCCCTTCCCCTAGACTGGTTGCCTCCCAAGGCTAGAAGCCCGGTCTGCCCTGCTATTTTACTCATAGCTGGGTGGAGAAGAGATGGATTCATGCCTTTCCAAGGGCATTAATGCACGTGAATGTAAACAGCTTCGGCTGGAATTTGAACTCGGCTTATTGATTCCATTGTCCATGCTATTAACTGTTATGCCACTCACACCTCCTGTAGAAATAAAATCGCATATATTTTGCGTGGTCCAATGTTTGTTTGGTTTAAAAAGTAAGTAAAAATAGACAATTTAAAAAAAAATCTTTTTATTTTTTACATTAACTTTATTGAGAAAATTTTTAATGTTTTGTTCCACTATCTGTTGCCATCTTTCAGGAAACTTCATAATTCCATCCTCCCACAACTTTCATCTTTCTTAACAAAGAACTGCTCTATTAAGAGTATTCTGTAAAGACTGGAATAAATGGTAATCCAAAGATGGAATATCTTGTGAATATGGCGGATGAGTGAAGACTTCCAAGTCACGACGTAACAATTTTTGCATATTCACGAAAGAATTCATCACAATACAATGAAAAGTGATCTTTTTGAATGAAGTCAGTTAAAATAGTAGTAATTTTTATCATGAAGTGTTTATACGTAATATATCTCATCTAAATTAATAGTGTAAGAGCTCCATTGGTAACTGCCTCTACACCCTTTGGATTAATAATAGAATGAGCCATCGTCATGGTGAAAAAAGAGTGGGGAGAAAGGAAGAAAATGATGAAAATAATAAGAGATTACGTTGTCTTGGTAATTAAAAACGTCACAGAGACGCTACTGTCTGGTCCTATCAAACAGAAGAAAGAAAGTGAAAAGAAAGATAGAAAAGGACATTTGATTTTTATTCTTTAATGAGAGGGGAGTGTGGAAGAGTGAAGCATAAAAGAAAAGCTGTTTGATAAGAGGCAGAAAAGAATGTTATTTTTTTTGTCTACTGCTTGTGTGAAAGTTTTGGTAATTGGGTTGGTAAGAGAGACAGATACATGAACTACTTGTAAGCGGAGGGAAGAGAAAGAGACCATTTATTTATTAATTTTCAGTCATTTGTCTCACGATTATGGACATCTTGATATATAGTAATATAGATTATACTATGAATATAGATTAAGATTTCTAAGTTTTTCCTAAGATGAAACAAATTTACTAGCCATAGTGTAACGCTTTTTTGACCATGTACAGATAAATCAATGGAAAAACCTGTTCATTCAAGACCAAATCCGTGTTTTGTTTTAACCTCTTCCCCATATTTAACTTCTTTTCTTTTTTTTTTTCAGTCATTGTCATCAGAAGGAGCATTAGTGGAATTATCCAATGGCCTATTGACAGGTCATATATACAGTATAACGGATCTAAGACAGGTGAGCGTGTTTTTTTCACAATGTAACTATCCCGCAGAACTATATGTATGATTGTCGTATTCTGTTAAAATATTGGCCTTTATTCCTGACCACTGACAATCCCCTTTTTTTGCTGATTTTTCAATGAACAACATACAGATTAAGTGTTGAAACTTGTTCAAACAAATCTTGGGTAAATAATAAGTGTTTAATTCATTTTTTCTATTGCCAGAAATATTTAGTTTGATAGCTCTGGAAATGACTAAAGATAAGCTGGTGGAGTAACGGTAGAGTATAGTGAATATTAATAACCCTTCTCAAAACTATAGAAAATATCTTTACATGTGACATGTTGGGTACAACGGGTTAAGTATTTTTTAACTTTTATTATTTATTTATTTTTAGCTGTTGCTTCCATCTGAACATGGAAATGTATCAGTCACTCTTATCCGTGTCCGTAACCCATGGGGTAGATGTATTGAATGGAATGGACCCTGGAGCATCAGGTAAGGGCACACCCTGGTTTACATATGATCAAGAAAATGGGGCTATTTAATAATCTACTTATTCTGAGTTTAAAAAAAAAACAATTTTTTTCTTTCTATTGGCCAAATTGAAATTGTATATTAGAAACTACCAACCAAAACTGTCAAATTAGGTTTCTTCAGTTTTTGAGATGGTCCGGCTGGCTCTTTCTATGTAAATATTTGAAACAGTTACTTGAGAGAAGTAATGCTGTCTTTTGGCAGCATAAAATATTTTTTCATAGTGGTGTACTCGTCTTTGTATGGCAACATATTCATATTTTTGACAACAGAGTTTCAATGCTGTAAAGTTTGGTTATAAATAATACCTGATAATATCTGTTTTTATTGTGTAATGCTCCACTAGAAATAATAAAATCCTGTTATGTTTGGGCTAGAAGAAAATTTAACTTTCTGTAACATAGTGGCAGGGGTGTACTTATTTATGGGCGATACTGTACCAATGGAGCTAGAGGGCTGAAAACTTCAACATTTACTCCTTATGTCTAGAAAAAATTTTTTAAATTACTCCCTTAAATAGGTTTTTAGTGGGGGCTTCAATTTACAATGTAGGTTTATGTTAAATTGATCCCTTAGTTTGTGTCTGCTGTTTTTTGGAAACAGACTTTTTTAGTGATCACTGCCCAACAAAAGGCGAGAGAAGTAACTTATTCATTGATCACCCCTTTTTCCAATATTTTAATCACCCCCCAACATGGCAGGCTGCCAAAAGACATTGGTCATATGACGGTTTCTATGAGTGACTAACCAAAACTGTTCTCTGAAGTAATTGGTACAAGATGATGAATATCTTGTAAGTACATACAAGAAGTATGTGTAGCAAAATGTCCGCTGTATCTAATTGTGAATAATAATAATATGTTCATTTGACAAGCTGTGTCTTTTTTATTTTCATCTACATATATACCTTGATTAGTGCAGTTAATTCATTCCGAAATGTCCCGTACTGTTCAAAACTGCACTGTTCAAAATCCTATTATAATTTCATGTGTTTTTTTTTTTCAGCTTATACTTAGTTACATTAATTCATACAGCAAAACCATAACCGTACTACATCAAAACCGCACTATTCAAGGTCTTCTTATAATTTAATGTGTTTTTTTTCAGCTTATACTTAGTTACATTAATTTGTAAACCTTAACCATACTACATCAAAAACCATACTACATCAACATCGCACTATTCAAGTTATTCCTGTATTAGAAACTGTCAACCAAAGCTGTCACCAAAACTGTCAATATAGGTTTCTATCAGTTTAAGTTGGTCTGCCTGGCTGGCTATGTATGTATGTATGTATCACACTTATAGGCCACACCAATGGAGCTAGTGCTGAAAATTTCAACATTTACTCCTTAATTTGTCTAGAAAATGTAAGTTTATACTAAATTGATCCCTTAGTTTGTGCGCTTGTTCTTTTTGAAAATTCAGACTTCACTACCCAACAAAACGCGAGGGAAGTAACTCATTCATTGACCACACCTTTTTCCAATTTTTTAATTGATCACCCTGAATACAGCTTGCTGCCAAAAACGTTAAGTGACTAATCAGACCTGTTTGTTTTTTATATTTGTAGATCTGTTGAGTGGCTCAGTATTCCTCCTGATGAAAGGGAGAAACTGGGTTTGATATTTCATGACAAAGGAGAATTTTGGTGAGTTTTTGTTACAAATCTAGATGAGTTAAATCAAAGGGTAAATTTTTATTCAGGTATTAAAATGTTGTTTTTTATCAAGTTATGGATAAAGAAATTATTTTTCCAATTTTAATTTTTATTTCCTCAATAAAACAGCACAAAATCCACATAGTTGCAGCCTCAGCCTGATCTTGGAGAGTCGATATATTTCCTCTTTTCTGATGGTGCCAATCTGGTGTAATAAAATCTCAGCATTTGACTTCCGTAGGAAATATATTTGTCATCCAGCCATGTCTTAGACATTGCAGATCTTCGTACTATAAAGAAATAAATATAAACCTTGTATGAAGAAATAATTTTTCAATACTAATTTTTCTTTCCTAAATAAAACATGGTGCAGAATCTTTCTTTTTAGTAAAATTTGATACTATCAACATTTTTTTTTTTTTTTTTTTTCTTTTTCTTTTTTAGGATCAATTTCAAAGATTCAAACATTTTTCAAAAGAAACATTTTTTGAAAAGTTTGACAATTTTTATTTGTAATATGTACAAAAATATGTATAACCTTTTTATTTGTAATATGTACAAAAATATGTATAAATCTTTTAAAAAGAAACATTTCTTTTTTTTTTAGGATGAATTTCAAAGATTTTCTGGATCATTTTGACACTCTTGATATCTGTAATCTGACCCCAGATTCTCCCATAAACATGCCCCGGAAATGGTTTACTGCAAAATTTAACAATCGTTGGTACAAAGGCTTTTCAGCAGGCGGTCGTCCATCACACAAAAGTTAGTAGATTTTGGAGAGTCTTCCACTTCTTTAGAAGATGCTTCAACTCTTAAATTCATACAAGAAAATAGAATGTCAAAATCTTTTAAAATTCAATTCACAGAAGAGTTCCACTATTTTCTATACTATTCATTGAAGCGTTCCACTGTCAATTACAAGCGGCTTCAAGCGGTCCATGAATTTAAGAGTTAATTTGTACCCTTTTTACCTTCTAGGCATATCTCTGAAGATAATATTTTGTGTAAGTTTTCTATCAGAACACAGATAACTGTTAAATTATCAACTTTTTGAATTTGTATTATATTTACTACATCTGTTAACATGTTAAATGTAATACGGAAATTTTGGCATCTACTTACTTTCTTATACAGTGGCTTCCGCTTAACTGGAACACATTGAATTTCGGTCCCTATATGTTGTCGTTCCTTTTAAATGGATTTGCATAAAAAGGGAAAAATATTACATACATTTGATTCTGTTCTTGTAAAATTGGTCCTACTGCGCAGCTATTTTCTTGTAACTTGTGTTCCATTTAACCTGAATACACTGTATATGCTTTTGGTATTTGCTGTGTCACTATATATGTAATCATAGAGTAAATGAAAGTTTTGACATATTTGTTAAATAAATTTTTTTATTTATTATATATGTTTGTTGTGTGGATGTAAGGGAATCCGACCGAATGGTAGATTTGAATAGACGATGTGGAAAAGAAAGATTGAGAAAAGCGTGTTACGTCTCAAACATATTTATTATCATGGAGATAAATCTTTATGCATTTCGTCATTGTGAACGACATCATCAGAAGAGATTTGAACATAGCAGAATCGTGCTCCTATCCATTTCCACTACACAGCATGGATTGTAGCATGACTCTGCTATGTTCAAATCTCTTCTGATGATGTCGTTTACAACAACGAAATGCATAAAGATTTATCTCCATGATAATAAATATGTTTGAGACGTAACACGCTTTTCTCAATCTTTCTTTTCCACATTGTCTAATCAAATTTACCATTTATTATATATACAATACAAAAGTTGCAGTATTCATCTTCAATCGGATTAGAAGTTGGAGTGGAGTTTGACCCTGCAGTAGCCAGTCTTGTTAAGTACTAATGTTACTATGGTGATTATTTTTATTCATTTATACCCTGCAAATGACCTTAGTATATTACTATGACTGGATTATATAATTGTTACATTATCCAGTACAAAAAGGTTGGGTTTTTTTCTGTGAAGAGGACTAAAATGTAGTCTTTCTATCCTTTAGGCACACTTCTGAATTTAATATTTTGTATAAATTTTCTAGTGGAATATAGATAAGTATTATATGATTAACTTTTTGAATTCATTTTATACTTGTTATATCTGTTCACAATCTAAATGTAATATGGAGATTTTGGCATCTACTTACCTCTTATATATTATTATTATCGATAACTGATAATATTTTTTCTCTTTTCTAGCAACACATTGGTCCAACCCACAATACCGCATGATCCTTAGTGATGTAGATGAAGATGATGATAATGTGTGTAGTGTCATTATACAACTTGTGCAAAAAGACCGAAGAAAAATCAAATTAAAAAATCCTAGCTTGCAGTACATTGGATTTGTTATATACAAGGTAACTATTTATCTATGTTTTTTTTATTGAGATGTGAACTATGAAAAATTACAGCATTAAGGAAAGATGTTAACTATTGGTACAATTCCACTCTTGGAAGAAAGACAATTTATACTTCAGATGAAAAATTAACTATTCATAGTTACTAACATTATAGTGTCTCCCATAAAAAGGTGGATAGATAACCATGTCACCAACCTATTGGTGTATCTTGCACAGCAAGGATCACCACTGTTCAGGAAATAACATTTAAAGAAAAAAGAGATTAGATATGTTCTTGGTTTGGCTTCTTGAATGGAGATTCATGAAGGTGTAGCAGATCTGAGGTAGGTCTGCTGATGGCTGTCACAGCTTGTAAATGGAACAGTCAGGTCTTGTTACAGCAGGAACCCACTGGATATATAAATTTGTTATTGTTAACTAATTTTATCACAGATCTCCTTTTTAATGTCAAAGTAAAGATGGAAAAGAAGCTGTTTGTAATGGTGGAGAAATTAGAAGTAGTATTTGATGAAATACTGTTCCTGTCTGTCTCTATTTTTACTCCTTTTTATCGGGAATTACAGTGTCATATTTTTTCTACTTTAGTGTAAATTTAAAGAAATAATTTGAATAAGACTATGAACAATTGGATCAAGTTTACATCAGGCACCCTGAAAATTGTTGAATCAAAAACTGACACATTTTGCATGTTCAAAGTTAGGTGCTTTTAGTAACTGTCATCTTAGCATAATAGAAAAAGATGCTTGGATTGAAAGCACAAAAAATACTTTTTATTTTTCTGGGAGAAAGTAACTTTGAATATTTGTTATTTTAAAAAAAAAACCTTTTTCTATTTTTTATTACGCTAAGTTACAGTTACTGATTGACTGCAAAATTTAAACTCTAATGATCACTATAAAAGCCAAAACCTAGTTTTACGAAGAATAGTTGGATTGAAAGCACGAAAATTACTTTTTATTTTACTGGGGGAAAGTATCTTAGTAACTTCCAAAATTTGTTAGTTTAAAAAAAACAAACTACTTTTTATCGAATGTAAATAACTTCGAACAATACCGGTGTCGAGGCAAAATGTGTCACTTTTTGGTTCGACAATTTTCAGGGTGCCTGATATAAACTTGATCCGAACAATTTTATGATTTTTATTTTGTTTTTATATTATATTTTTAATGTATATTTCTTTGACATTCATCCCTCTTTGAATTATTCATAGCCAGAAAAGACCTCTTAAATTTTGACCCGAGAAAGAAGAGCCATTTTCTGCTCTGCCGGTTATCTTGGCAGTTTGGGCAATTCTCCAAGACTCTGCTTTCAACCGTTCTTCTCCCTATGCATCTTGTCATGTCTACATATGTTTACTTATATGGGTAGAAATTTCTTGATGTTTGCCTTTTTTCTTAGGTTATTCAAACAAGATTATTATTAATCATTGCTACCCACAACACTGGTTTATTGCTGGGTTTAGGTTATTCATGTGTTCTGACAATTATGTATCTATGTATCTATCTATGTATCCGGACTTCACCCAGCCCTTACCGATCATAGTAGAAACTTGAAATTTTGCATGCACACCCCCTTCAATGAGTAGGGAAAATGCTTTTTTGATTTTTAAAATTCTCCTTCAAAATAAGGTTTTAGTGGTGGTTCAATTTTCAATGTAAGCTTATGCTAAATTGGTCACTAGTTTGTGCTTGCTTGTTTTTTGAAAATTCAGACATTTTTTTAGTGATCACAGCCCAAATTTTTAATTGATCCGTGTTCAATAATACAGCATATATGGGTGGCAGTGATTTTTTTTTTTTTTTTTTTTTTTTTTTTTTTTTTCCCCTTCTGGTTTGTGAAGGGACTGTTACTGATCACCTAAATAAACTTTAGTATTTTAGTTACTAACATTATAGTATCTGTGTGTGTGTCTGTCTCTTTCTCTTGTTCATATGTTTGTGTCCCCATCTCTTGTGTGTGTCCATGTATCTTGTGTGTGTGTCCATGTATCTTGTGTGTGTGTCCGTGTATCTTGT
Organism: Architeuthis dux; assembly: GCA_006491835.1. Taxonomy (NCBI): domain Eukaryota; kingdom Metazoa; phylum Mollusca; class Cephalopoda; order Oegopsida; family Architeuthidae; genus Architeuthis; species Architeuthis dux. The sequence continues at coordinate 2,397,851 of VCCN01001195.1, forward strand.
GTGTGCTTCTTGTGTATGTATGTCTCTCATGTGTGCTTCTTGTGTATGTATGTCTCTCATATCTGTCTTGTGTGTGTGTCTGTCTCTATTCTAAATGTGGTGCCAAATGGTCCTGGTTGAGAACCTTGGCACATTTGAAGCGAGTCATGAACTGAAATAATAACTGAATTTTTAGCTATCTGTTCATGTTGTATCCCTGTTTGACAGGGTGTCCCGGCTGATCTAGATATTTGAGTAGACATATAATGGCGTCAAGGAGGAATTATATGTACTTGAATATACTTGAAATAGGCTTTTTTGACAGCAGTTAATTGCATCATTAAGCCAGCTTCAGTTTAGTTGGACTGGGATTAGACTAAGAAAATCGGTAGTTAAATTTGGTATGTCTGATACCAGAATAAAGATTATTTTTTAAAATATAGATATTCTCGGATGTGAGCGTCTTTTCACTTAGGCTGTTCCATGCGTTTGCTACTCTTGCAGAGAACTTTTTTCTAACATCAGTGGAGGTCTGAATTTGTAGTTTATGGCTGTGTCCTCTGGTTTTACTGCAGATAGATGAAGTCAACATTTTCTTATCGGGGAATTTTGACCAATGAACGTCAGTATCCACTCTCTATGTATGTTGTTCTGGGTTCTATAGACTTCTAGTTCAGCATGTTTTCTTCTGTATTCAAGGATCTCTAGATTAAGTTGTTTTAATCTTTCAGTGTTAGACAGAAATTTACTTATTATATCTATCTGTTCATGTTATAATCTTGTTTGACAGGGGGCTCTGGCTGATCTAGATATTTGAGTAGACATGATTGTTACTTCAGTAGTTGTTCAATTTAAGTTGATCACCCGGGCCATGCGCTATAAGGGCTACCCCCCCCCCTTTAAACATAACTTCTGTTTAACCCATCACACTCGGATTTTACACCTGAAGAAGGCCGAAGAAAGGATTGGCCGAAATGTCGTGTTTACAACACCAATAACAAAAAGGAGTTCAATCGTCCGAAGAACCATTTGAATATTAATGATCCTTCTCAAAACTATAGAAAATTAATAAGTTGTTCAATAGATCTTGTACAGTAGCAGTTCAAGTAGACATGATATTTGAGTAGACATGAATTGATTGGAGTCAGGGAGGAATTATATAAAATGAAAAAAATATTCCAATAATACTAATTTATTCCTGGCCAGTTAGAATTTATTTTCTTGACCCTTTTCTCTCTTGGTCCCGACTTGTGTTTTGACCTAATTCTCTTCTGTGTTTTTTTTTTTTTTGTCCTACAGTACACATTTTTTGTGCCCTACCTTAAAAAGAACAATGCCATTCTGTCCCCCCCCCCCCGACTAGCACAACTTCAACTGCATAGAACTTTCTAGACTTACCAACTGGCTGTGCTATGTTTTTTACTGGAATAGAAAGGGACAAACCTACCTCACCTCTTTTGAGGTTCTCCTTCTCCTTTGCCCAGACCCCCATTTGATTTTGTTTGTTGGCATTAGATGTAAATGACTTCCTCAGCAAATAATCTTAAAAGCTTTCAGATTAATATAGAATCCTGTTAACAATGATTCATTTGTAGATTCCGGAAGTAGGAAGTCTTTTTTATGCTTACCGTTAATCTAGATAACGCTGTGACCTGCTGGGCCACCCTCTCAGAGAAAGATAGTGCAATCTGATATGAATAGAATGAACTTGTCTTTTTCAAAAAAGATTTTTTTAACGCATTTGCAAATAAATATATATAGTAGACTACGCTATAATTAGCATTTAATAGATATCTCCCTTGAAAAAAAGGTCATTATAATATAGGTAAACAAAGTTAGAAGAGGTACAGTATTGCCCATAAATAAGTACACCTCTAACACTTTTTAATAGAAAGTTAATATTCTTCTAAACCAAACATTGCAGGATTTTATTATTTCTACTGGATTTCTACTTATCAAAACAGATATTATCAAGTATTATTTATGACCAAACTCTACAGCATTGAAACTCTGTACTCATCTTTGGACAGCAACATATTTTTGAGTTTCAATGCTGTAGAGTTTGGTCATAAATAATACTTGATAATATCTCTTTTTTTTATTGTGTAAAGTTCCACTAGAAATAATAAAATCCTGCAATGTTTATGCGCAATACTGTATGTATCACGCGTACAGGCTGCACCAATGGAGCTAACAGGTTAAAAATTTCAACATTTACTCCTTATTATGTCTAGAAAAAACATTTTGTGCTTTGATCCTTTAGTTTGTGTCCGCTTGTTTTCTTTTTTGAATATTCAGACTTTTTTAACAACAGTTTCAATCGGGGGAAAATTTAGGAAGTCCAGGGGGAAATAAGGCTGTTAGCTAAAAATAAAGTTGTCAAATATTTGCCAAATATTTGAGCGAGAATGAAGGATGACAGAATACCAAGACTTATGACTAGAGATATACACAGATATTTCCTGGCAGGCAGGTTTTCTTTAATAAAAATCATGCCAGACATATAGGTAGGTATACCTTGATTAGAGCGGTTAATTTGTTCCAAAATTTTCTGCACTGTTCAAGGTCT